>CM041776.1:300585260-300620299 GCA_023374045.1 Limonium bicolor | reverse complement strand
CAACATGAGAAAAGCATCCATATAGAGAGAAGAGCATACTCTGAAAGAACTTCATCACGACATATGTGGGGCCAAGACTCAGAACCGCTTTAATGCTCTTTGAATTAAAATGTCCATGATTGAAGGCAATTATTGTAAGACCCTGATAAAGAAGCACAGCAATATGAGCAAGAAAGTATCACAAGGGGCATACATGAACATGTGTATGTCGTAGAATTTAATATTTTTTACCAACATGACACTGATAATCCATATACTGATAAGTACATCTTCCAACAAGAGCTGTATAACAAACTGAACCACAGTACCATATATTATATAAAAAGCCACAAAATTTCAACATGTCTGATGAGAAAGACCAATAAATTAATACATAACACAAAACCAAGGAGTAAACGTGGAACCCAAATCATTGTCTTTTTTTTTATATTTAAATAGTTGCATTAAAGGCATCTAAGACCTTCAAACTTGGAACAAAGCTGCAATCCTCAAAGCAATCTCTGTGATGATAATATCCCAACTGAAAGCACCTGGATTTTAAGCGGTACTCTTAATCTAAAACATTGTGTAAGGACAACGTTATCATTGGGCAAGACATATGTTGGCCTTATCAAGGCATAAAACAGCACCAATAAACAGCTTTCCTAATTACAAGGGTTGGCACAAAAATGTAAGAATCTTATAGTTCAAGTGTCCTATATATGAGGGTACATATATGTATAGATAACACAAGTTGCAAGTGATAGGAAGTCTTAAATTGACTACAAGGTACCAACGACCCGCTACATTCTGATTTTGTATAGTTCCTTATGATTGCTTTATTCCTTACATACCAACAAGAAAAATAATCCAATTTCTACAGGAAAAGAGGGGCAAAAAACAACAAATAAAGTGATCAAGACATAAGAATAGTTTTCCACTAGTGTTTACCTGAAACATCAATACGAGAAATATCCACAGACGATGGAAACTGTGATAAAGATGCAGAAATGTTCGATGCTCAACAAATGATGTCTTCCCTAGATGCTTGCTTCCAGTTGCGACAGATGTCAGCGTTTTCTGAAGCCAACAATATGAGCGGATGACGATAAAGATGAAATTATAAATAAAAGGGTTTCATCTAAAGCAGAAAATTGTAATTTCCTAACACTAAAGGAACAAGAATCAAACACCAGTTATATATCAAGGCGAAATAACAGTCACCCATGTAGAGAGGTGAAGTATAGTAAGCTCTACACTGGTCTAAACAGGAGAATTAGGTCCCATTCGACCATCAGCTTAATCGGGACAAATTTTGAACGCAGGTACAGCTGCGTTATAGTAAAGCTTGGTTTGTCAGAGAGGTGGTGGGACCCAGTGAATAAAACTAATGGTTATGCAACACTTGATCATTTTTCTTCTAGGAAGCCGTGCTCTTTTTTCTTGCTGCAAACGCACACAACCTTAGTTTACTCTATGGATAAAATGTGTAGAGACATAGGACAATCTCAACACGACAAATATATGTACGTAGCAACTAGAAGATAATAGCATGCACCATTCTGACTTCTAAAACTACCAATGAATGAGCTAATATAAGTAAAAACATAAAATTCAGTGTACAATTCAAAATAATAGATGGCAAACAAAGTAATGGACATTATAAAGCTGCTTACTTTTGAGTTGGATTTGGGCTTTGTAAAAAAAGGAGAGGTGGTACGCCAAGGCCAACTTAATTCAAAGCAGTGAAGTGACCTGAGAATAATCATGGCACAGCAATGAGAGAGCTGCTGCAGAAGGAAATTAATACAGCGACCACAAGTCTTGAAAAGCTCACCAAAAGTATTCATTGAAGTCGTCATAATTTCTCCAGGAAGAATGTGGAGCACGTCCATTGTTATTGTTGTTAGCCTCCTGAATATCAAATCCAGTGTTAAGAGTATATGGTAGAAATAATGTAACAAACCCAGGTACAAAGGTATTATTTAGTATGTATATGCAATAGGTTCGATGGATACTGATAGAGAAATGAATCCTAAAACCGTGATGTAGATTATCTAAGCAGACAATCTAAAGAGGTTCAAGGTGATAACTGTAGAGAATTGGATAATCATGATTATATCTGTGTTTCTATCCTAAATAGTGGCCCCAATCCAATGAAAAGTAGATCCCTCCAATGAAAACCCCCACCCTAGAACCAAGTAAATCTAAATACAGTAGAAAATCGCTTACTGATGCCCACCCCTCTCTTCCCTTCCTCTGATATTGTAATAGAAAATAGCAAATATACTGAAGTACTGAACAGAATATACAGTTGACAAAAGTTTCTCATACCAGCTTATTAAATTTGACAGCTACCAGTACATCTAACAATCCAATATGTGGAGTTTTGGATTAGAACATAATAGGCACAAATAAACAAAACAGCAGACCGTGTAAGACTTCCATAATTCAGGTTCAATGCTTGAAGAGATGTTAAGTCCCTCATGAATAAAGATGGGAAATCCTCTCATTGATGTTTTCATATCTCTTCAATAAAAGATCTTGCTTGAGACAAACAGGACACCACTTCCCCCTTTTCCACTCTCCTGTATCTTGCTCTTGCAAATAATTCTCACAGTCAATAGAAGATAAGGATAAGCAACGAACATACAGAAGTAGAGGTTAATCAGGTAGGGGAGTATAACAAGAGAGTCAGGAGGTGATTCTGCAAGAGATTCGGGAGGTGATTCTGCGGAAGATTCTGAGAGCTGAAGCAACTGGAAAGCGGACAGACAGAAGGAGAGGTGGTATAGAGAGAAAATAGGCTCATTAAATGCCAAAAAGAGCATATTCCAACAATATTTCCAGATCTAGTTCCTATAACCAAATTCTGAGTCTGCAGTGCGCATCCCTTCTGTAGTGGCACAACGTAACAATTAATTACCTATAAGTTGCCCACTGGAAAAGAGAAGGACAACTTTTTTCCTGCCCCTTAAAATTAACGATTCAAATTTTCATATCAGTAAACATATTGAAGTGCCGATTTTCCTCCTTTTCAAACAACTGTCATCAATATGAAAACAGTGTAGCAGTAGCAACAAGCAGGAATGAATTCCAACCAGAGCTGCTGCAGGCCAGAGAAAATGTTAAGCAACAACAGATCTTTTTTATAAGTTTTGGCCAAATAGCCTTACAATAATGAGAAGCTGAACAACCTATTTACAAACCATACAGACCCCGCTAATACCCTCCTCATGCTAGAGAGCATTCCAACAACAAATCTAAAGCGCAGAGCATTGCCCATAAGTAAAACCTAAGCACAGCCTTTGACTAACCGAAATGCGAATTTGCTCAAAAATCAGCTAAAACGGAAAATCAGGGACGTTTTGGGTCAACAGGACCTCCGTCCCAGCGTGGGACCCCCACAGTAATCAGCCACATAAGTGCTATACAGTAGACCAGAAAGTGTGGTCCCCCATATAGTTGTTCTTTTTATGAAAATAAGCAATTTCAGCACTTGATAATCCTTTGATGGTTCCTTTTACCCTTCAAAATAATGAATCAATGATTTCCTCTTTATACTACCCAAGCCTCACCACATGAGAACTCGTTATCACCACAACTCACCAGCTTGCATCCCTTTATAACAGATACAAAGCCAAAAGCTTTTGCGCACTTGTCAAGACAACAAATTGGCACCAAAGTGACTAAGTTCTTTGTAAAAAATAAATAAATAAACAAACAGGCTAGCCAGCATCCACAACTTACCCAAAATGGCTTTTTTGCAGTACAACTAATGTTAAACAGAGAACCTTTATACAAAGCCTAATTCTCCTATATGAACTTTAATAAAAAGAAAAACCACAACCATACTAGTCAAGTATACTTGTATGCAACATCATTACATAAAATGATGGTAGGTATGACTTCAACCCTGATCAGATGAGCACTAGTAATGAAACTAACTTCAACAGAAGAAAAAAAACATACCGCAGACACAATGACATAGAGGGGAGAAATAACTCTTTCAAGGAAGGAAACACCTTCCTCCGTCTTGCAACTATCAGCTGGTTTAGCAATCTGCTGCCGCAATATCTCATCCATTTCCCTTGCCATCTGCATATACCATATGGGGTGAGATTGGTACATTCATTTCAACCTTGCATTTGAGCAACACAAGAAGAGCAGAGAACAATTCCTAAGAATTAACCATCCGTTAGAGTCGAGCATCTGTTCAGGTCGGCTGAATGGTTAAGCCCACGTTTGGTCAACTAGCTAATAGTTGATTCCAAAAAAATAGATAGGAAAAATTATCTGAGAGAAAAAAGAAAGTTTGGTATGTTGTTCAAAGAGTATATATATGATAGTTCGCCAAACAGTTCCATAATCATGTGGGCCAATCCTATATCCTTCTAGTTGAGGAAAACCAAAAGTAAGCAGAGCCAGAATTTAGTTGAGCAAACACACCATTCAGTAGTTCATACGATAATATGGAAAATGGCAGTAAGCAATATTTTTCCCTACATGATGAAAAATGTAGCATAGGCACTCTGGAAGGAATCTAATATTCGCAGCTTCACCCCATATAAGGTAGTATAGTGATAAGTACAACAACTTCTTCTCCTTGTTGATTGAATCCAGACTGCATAGAGTAAATAAGGACCAGTAAGCATGAAGTGGTTTCCCAATAGTAGAAATAAAGCAAAGATACGGTCATCTTGGTTATGGAGAGCTAAGACAGATCACAGCATCCATACTTGCTCCATACAGGCTGAAGGACCAAGTAAGTGCACCATTTGCCGTAATTCTCCAGTGCCTTACCAAAGACCATCTGTACTGCTGCCCCATCTAGTTTCTGATGCAATGAACCATCACTTAGTCAGTCATCAATGAGCAAAATTCAAACAGCTTTATAACAAAGACTTGAGTGATTGAACTCACAGGCTCATTCTCCTCAGGGATTTTAAGCCGAGACTGTTCATTTGCAAGAAGATGGACAATATGTTCACGCTGATTGTTAACATTGTCTTTCTACATATAGACAATAGTAGAGTGTAATAAGTCAATGTACCACGACTTATCGGAAATAGATAAAGGAGCAATTGCAATACCAATATGACTCTGGAGACAGCAAAAGGAACGATAAAACATGCGCCAAACTTTTACATAGAACAGATGAACTACATACATTATACTTCAAAAGAACTGAGCAGCATTTAAACAAAACCAATCATTAATGAGACCAATAAAAGGGAAGATAAACATTCTATTTTAAGGAACTTTTCAATGGAAAGAGATCCTCAAAATAGACACACAATCAGGCACACAGACGGAGAGAAAAGGGTGAGAAGAAGTCAAAACAAAACTAAGAGAGAACCAGACCTGGAAACCAAAAACATACTGCAGAAAATCAAGCATGTCAGGACTCCTTCCTGCAGGGATTGGAAAATCACCGGGCAGTTTTGGCAGGCCACTGAAATATTTTAAAGCCAAAACTGCTGCCCTCACCTAATACCAATCGCAGTGGGTTAACAAAAGCAGAGTAATAATTTTTCTTTAAATGTGTAGTATTAGTTGAGGTGAGCACATAAATATTTAATAAACCTCCGGTAGATTAACAATAGCATTAGTCACGCTCGTAGTATCCAGAGGGATGATATTATACGGGATCAGATCTTCCGTCATTGCCGCATCTGCTTGCATTACTCGCTTCATCTGAAAACATTAACATGAAAGGCAAATTACTTGTCCTGACATGCTTCTGAAGGTTTCAAAAGACAAGTTGCTTGCAAATGCATATTAAGCGAACCATAAAATGACCCTGACGACAGAATCTTGAAAGGTTACAAACTGGTCAATAGCAGACACAGAAGAACCTGATGACATGGGCATAGAAAAATAGCTAGGCCATTCATATAAACTAAAACTGCAGGAAAAGAATGGTAAATACACCTCCTCAGGAATTAAACTCTGTGCATCAGCAGGAGAAACTTCCTTGATCATCTGCTCAAGCACATCTCCCAAAACTTTCAGAGTAGCAAAAATCTTTTTCCTCTTTTTAGTTCTGCGCTCCAACCTGGGGGTAACAGTAAGCGCAATGACACTTCTTTCATTCCAAGAGTATAAAAGAAGATAAGATCTAGCATCAATAAAGAGCCGATCATTTCATTAAAAGCAATATAGACAGGACACAAGATGATCAACTATTAGATACTTTATATTCACATCAAAAGAAACAACAAAGTCAATCATAAACCGAATTCAAATTTGAGAAGGACGAGCTGTTTTCTCAGAATCATACAGAATCTTCAACAATAGAATATGATATCCATTTTCCCAGGCACATACTAATAAGATGAGTGTGTTTGAAAAGCAAGGGAAGTAATTAAACAGACCTCACAGAAGTCTTAGAACAAAACAGGCAGCAATATATAATATTCTCAGAAACAAGGGGAGCATATCACCTTCTTTCTTACCCTCCCATAATATTTTGTATGTATTTCCCATAGCCATACTTTGGCATGGTTTCCATCAAATGTTTCTAAGAAAGCTTTGAGGGGTATAGTCACCATAGATGATTCAGTTGAAAATCCATTGTTCTTAGCAATGAAGAAAATTACTGAAAGGTGGCGGGTTAGCTTCCTTCTACAGGTACTTCAACTGCCTTTCTCAAAAATATCGCGTTAAAACGCATGCATCAAGCCTGATGCATTTTGGATGTGATGCTAGGGCTGATCGCATCGGTGGCAGTGAGGTGGTGATAATCGAGATGCGCTCGTGATGCGCCCCAATGCGGTCCAAGGCGAGGATGCGGTCCAAGGCGAGCCAAATGCACAACTAGGGCTAAGGTGTGTTTGGTTCCGGTTTTTTTAATAAAAACCACTTATCAAAACAAAGTTGTTTTGATAAGGGATTTAGAAGAAAAAATTCCCTTCCCGATTTCCCTTCCGCTCTCTGCGTTTCTCCTTCCTCCTTCCCAATTTCCCTTCTCCTTCTCTGCTTGCCATTTTCCTTCTTGTCTGCGATTTCTCTGTGCTGCTTCACCACACCACCTCCATGTTGCTTCGCCGCCGCGCTGCCAACGAGCAGACCTGACGCTGCGCCACCACCACCGACGAGCAGAGGCACACACAGCAGCAGGTACTGTGCGATTGCCCTTTTCCAGAGCCCTAAATCTGATGATTTCATCTTGTTGTATGAGATAAGATTTTGTACAATGAATTTAGTTGTGAGAAACTCATTCTTTGATGACTAGATTTTGTACAATACTAGTACAATTGCTAACCTTAAATGAGGGATAGAATTTTGAGTTTGGAGTTTCTATAGGCATGCCCTCTTATTTAAAACTTGAAGCAAGCTTTAATTGTAGCATTTTTCTGATTGTGTATTATTTCTGATTGTTTGTCAAAAATATTATTTTATATGTACAAAATGTTGTCTACAGGCGATTTTTTAGCAGGACATCGCATCACAAAAGGGATGCGCTCCCATCAACGTTTCATGCATCACACACTGCTTCTAGAACCTGATCGCATCGGAGCGCATCACGCATTTTAAAACCAAGCTCAAGAAAACTTACTACATCTGCTCAAAAACAGTTGTGATGTCACATTTTAAAATTTCTTCACTACTACTCTTCACTGGTGTTCACTTTTAGAGAGGGGTCAATGATTACTTTTTGCATGTCTCAAGAAAAAATGACAGGGTAAAGGTGGAAAATATTTTTCAAAAAGTTAAAACGAAACATATTGGACTGTTTGCAAGTCACCGTTCTCGAATGATTATATATCTTACCTTTCATTTGGAAAAAAAAATCAAAAGCTAAAACAAGTATTGCGGAGAATTCTTCAACAAGACACTTCAGAAGATACAGATGAACAAGGCAAAAGATCATTCCATATGCTTTGGGAAGACAGCCTACACAATACCAATACGCTAAAGGAGCCACAAACATCAAGACCCGGTCCATTGTCAATTGTGTGTCACAGCCGCACTAATTATTTTTCTAAGCATCTCTTAATTGACTAAACCACTTAAAGCAAATACAAGTTGAAATAGGTGAGGCATACAATGTGACAGTAATGTGACAGCACTTGCACCGCGGGTGACTCATATGCAAAGACAGCCAAGTTAACATAAGTGGACCAAGAAAAGATTTTTGTCAATAGATTTTAGTTTCTCCCTGAACTTCAAGTCCCATTGTTGCCTTCTCCCTTTTGTGTTACTGACCAACTGTGCTAAATGCCCTATAGTTTAGTCTATATGCCAGAGATCATTGAACTACTTCGTACTAGCCACAAAAGCATGAAAATGGCAGGCTTACACTTCCAGAACTGAAGCGCTGAGAACTAAACTCAATACGCGCATCACCTTCACTTGACTATATGACCTGTTTGAAACCTATGATGTTGATTGCATAGTATTATCTACTGTAGTATTTGTAGAGAAAATATTTGATGTACTAATAAGAACTATCTTTTATACAGTAAAGAACAGGTATGAGTCTATAAGGAGTTATTAGCTGGGTTATTTGGAAATAGCATTAAGAAAACCTTGGCTATGCATTCAAAATTCACAAAGAACTGCAATTCTGCACTGCAACACAAAACATTTCATAGTATATAAGAGCATACGTATAGAAAGAGACTCAATAATCAAAAAGAGGCATCACTACTTGTACGGTACTATAATTTCTAAGATGAATGCACATTATAAGAGAATATTATGGCTTAAAAGGGTATGAAGAGATACAGGAGTTTGTATATAGAATACATACTGCCCCAGGTTCCCACTGAAGACCCCAGACTCCCTTAGCTTCATTTCCTCTTCTCGAAGGTGATCCACATCATTCATCTCTCTATAACGCCTATAGAAATCCTGCAGACGTGCAATGTCTCTACTTCTGTCTATGCTTCCAGCCTCCCTCTTTGCTAGCTTTTGCTGATAACATGAGCAATGGAATATGCTTGTTAATATAGACAAACATCCCAAAGAACTTGGTTCTCAAAGATGAGCAGTTCCAATAGAAAACATATCATTAAAGAGGAAAAGGGAGGTTTGAAATAAGCAGATATCATCTGACCAAATTTGGTATCAAAAAAGACAGACAATAAAACAAGTAATGACGAAGAGACAGCCAAGCAGCTCCAAGTTCACTATAGGAACAATCTGAATGAGAAACAAAATTAAAGCGGTTATGAGTCCCAGGAAATGATCAACCCCCCCCCCCCCCCCCCCCCCCCCCCCTTCGAGTGAATACAAAATTTTGGCACTCGTTAAGGAAATTGGCTTAAACCAATCAGGTTTACTTAGTCATGATTCATTAGCTTTCCCAAATTCACTTTGCTCAAAAGCACTTTTAATACGTTTATTGAAAAATACTACTCTCCCAAATTAGAATAGATAAATGTAGACATCAGAAGTCTAGTAAGCTGGAACTAACCTACATGTCACACCTGTTATACTAGAGCAACAAAGATATACTCCTCTATCATGCTAGTACAGCAAAGACAATAAGGAAGGGTAAAAACTGTAAGCTACAATTAGAAATACCTTGATGACAGACATCAGGCCAGTTTTGAACTGCAAGACCCCTCTTCCTTCACTATTTGGGTCCAAGTTTTGAGCCACGGAATAGGCATGCTCACACACTACAATATACATCAACAACCACATAGCATAGTCATGGACATAGTATGTAGAGAAGAAAGGTAAACATTCAATAAAACAGAAAAGAAAAGTGAGTGGAGCTACATATTCTGGCTACATTAGGATCTTCATCCTGAATCTCATCAGCAGCCCTTAATATATCGTCTATTAGTCTATTGTTAGCCAGTGATGCAGGCACATTTCCTGCAATCCCGGTGCTAGGCTGCCCATAGGCATCAGAACCACCCTTCTCACTCCGCAGAGCTGCCCTAACTAAGCGCTCCCAAAGATCCTCGACTTGAGACATCTTCTACCTACAAGAAGAGGAATTGAAATGCACAGTTTTATTCCACGACCAATAACGAGCTCAGTTATCACCTTCAAATACTTAACCTAGATTAATCCCACAAAACAATAAACCTTAGCTGAAAATTCAGCATGTTGGCAATCAAAAACGAATTATAGAAAGCAAACAAAAAGCGCCAAAAAGAAAATCATATTAGAGAGGAAGATGCACGTCAACGAAAGTCTTCACAAGCTTCACCAAATAGATAGAAGCACAATCCAGATTCCAGATACGCTGACAAGAAAACGGAACTGAACGAAACAAGTGAAAGGATCAACTCACCAGCGCCGCGATTAAGCAGCGAAGCTCGCAGTCGACTGCGAACCTCAGCAAAGACAACGAAACGGAGAGGCACAACTGAGATTCAATGTCGGAATCTCAAAAGACTGACAAAAGGTAAGACACCAGAAATTGAGCATCGAGATAGAGGCGAGAATGGCTGGCAAGTGGGAAATGTATAACTGACGTGCAGGGAGTAGACTAATTAGTAATCACCTCCTCCGTGGCAGTCAATTCCTTAACCGTGTCCTTCTCTCTCTATTAACCCTTCAATCCCACTGTCCGGTCTCGCAGCTGTCTTGATAATTTATTGAGTTGTGATTGACTTTAAGCGAAGACCAGGGAAAAAAATTCTGAAATGACTTTGATGTGTAAAAATATTGTGTAGTAGCACACCTTTGAAAAGAATTACTCTCTTAGTCTCGAATTCACCATACTGTTTTTCCACTTCAATATTAAATATATAAAATAAAATAATTTTATAAATACAATTTTTGTAATATACAGTTTATCAGATAAGGAATCATATGCAAAATTTAAATTTTAAAAATTATTTTATCTTATATGTTAAAAATTAAAGTCAAACGACATGTCTAAATAGTAAATATGATGGTTAATTCAGGACGGAGGGAGTAGTAAAATGATGCTCTTAATAGACGATTTCACTTTAGACTAGTGATAACTCGGTGTCTGAGAAGAAATCATTTGTCAAGAGATGATTTCACAGGTAGGCTTTTGAAACGACAGGTTTAGGCGGTTTATTATTCTGCGCCAACCATTTGAGAAATTCTCTTCAAGATATGATTTCTTTACGATATGATTTCACCAATTCAACGCACTTATAAAAGTTTTTAAGTGCTAGAACACCATCATTGAAGCAAAACACAACCGATCAATGTCTTCCAACTTCAATACACTTATTTTACTCATAACATGTACATATTTCCACAACATCTACCCAAACATAACATGAATGAAATAAATAACTTGAAACATACACACAATGGTAATTGCTTATAAGATGGAATACATAAATGAAAATTGAACAATCCTTAAGTGCAGTTGTTTACAAAATGTGACGAAACCCGTATTTCATCTACATCTACGATGAACATAGTCCTAGTCTCATTGGGTGCATGATCCTCAACCACTGATGCAAAAGTAGATACTAGTGCACGACCACTAAGATCTCCCATATCATGACAATGTTGAGGATATATATCCCTAAAAAGGGCTCTATGGGTAGAAATGGAACACAAGCCAAGGTTTGACGCAGGCGTCAAGTAGTCAACATCCATGCTAGTGCCAACACCGGATGATGATGCTCCGTGAATGTTTGAGCTGCTCTCATAGTAAGCAAACCGAGTGGTGTCAATCTTTAGCATAGGATCATTGTCGACCTGGAGTATGGGAATGCTTATAGTGATGTCGAACGCATCAACCTCCGGATGTATGTCAGGCTGAGCATCTTGACCACGTCCTCTTCCTCGACCACGTGCATGACGGCCACGCCCTTTTCTTCCACCTTGGTTTTGCATCTTCGGTTCATGTAGCAACTTAATCAGCAGGGACGTTTCCAGGGTTCTGTTGTGGACGAAGAAGGACGTAGTACGTGTTGTTGTACTTGTCCCTCATCATTCGTAGTCTGGTAAGAGCGTCATTGACTTGAATTGCCTCAAGCCTAACTTCTTAGATGTATAAGGCTGAATGCAGGGCTTTCAAAGCAATTCTTGGCAAAAGCAATAAACATGTCGGTCTATCTCATTAATAGATCACCAAGGAGCTCTCTTTAAGGGAAGGTCACTGAAGAGGTATGGATTGGAGTAGATATTGATTTATCTAATTTGAAGATATTTGGTTGTCCTGCATATGTTCTAATTCCCAATGATAAGTGATCAAAGATGGACTTCAAGTCCAAGAGATGCATCTTTTTGGGGTTTGAGAAAGGTGTGAAAGGTTTCAAGTTATGGGACCCTGTGGCTAAGAAGATGATACTCAGTTGAGATGTTGTAATTGATAAGCAGTATATGCAGCAAACAGGCAAGGTTAGATCAGGGGCCTACTACTACATCTGAAAATGATGTTGAAAATTTTGGGGGACAATTCTAGTGAGACTACCACTAGATCAGTCGCAACAACAGATGAGCAGAAAGATAAGAATCAGTAGCGGGTGGAGTCTCTAGTTTCTGGTAGACAGAATCGTATCATTAAGCCACCTCAAGATTTGGTTATGAAAAGGTGGTCAACTATGCTTTTGCAGTTGGTACAAATGATCTATCCAATTTTCGAGAGGCTATATCTAGCCATGAGAAAAAAGAATAGTTGGGTTCCATGATGGAGGAGACTGAGAGTCTAAGAAAGAATCAAACATGGGATCTTGTTCCTCTTCCAAAGGGCAAGAAGGCAGTTGGATGCAAGTGAGTTTTTAAGAAGAACCCCGCGACATCAGAAAAAGAAGGGGTGATATAAGGCCAGACTAGTAGCAAAGGGATACTCACAACAGAAAGGGATTGGTTATGATGAGATTTTCTCTCCTGTTGTTAGGCACACCTTCATCAAGTTGTGTTGGCTTTGGTGGCTAGCTGGGATATTCATCTCGAGCAGATGGATGTGAAGATAGCCTTTCTCCTTGGATATTTGAAGGAATAAATCTATATGCAGCATCATAAAGGGTTTATCCAGCCTGAAGAGGAGCATCTTGTGTGCAGGTTGAAGAAATCCCTATATGGCTTGAAGCAAGCTCCTAGGCAGTAGTGCAAATGTTTTAATTCCTATATGCTGCAGATTGGCTAAAAGCGATATAAGTATGACTGTTGTGTTTATGTTAAGCATGCTGAAGATGGCTCCCCTACATTCCGGCTGTTGTATGTTGATAATATGCTTATTGTTGGGAGAAATATGAAAGATGTTGACGAGTTGAAGGATCTTCTAGGAAAAGAGTTTGATATGAAGGATGTAGGTGTTGCAAAAAGGACCCTTGGGATGGAGATTCGCAGGGACAAGAGCTCCAAGAGATTATGGTTGTCTCAGAGGAGTTACATATAGGGATGTCAATCTTGACTCGAATCCGAAATCGACTCGTAAAAAGTCGGATTCGGGTTGAGATTTTTTACCCCAGAAGATTTTCGGGTCGGGTTCAGGTTGGGTTGTTGAAACCCGCTTCGGGTTCGGGTTGAACCCACCAACCCGTAACCCGGAAAAAAATTAATTTAAAATAAAAAAATGTTATATTTAATGACTTAAATTAGTGTTTAATGTTTAATTTATGACTAAAATAAACATTTAATTTGTAATTTATGATTAAATAGAGTACATAATAATTAATTAATATTAAAGTATTATATTTAATTATTTAATAATCTAAAATTTAAAATTAAAATAATTTTTTTCAAAAACGGGTCGGGTTCGGGTCAACCCGCTCCGGGTTCGGGTTGAAGAAATATAACCCGCTCCGGGTTTAGGTCGGGTTCGGGTTGACCTAAACTATTTTCAGGTCGGGTTCGGGTTGAGCTTAACCTGACCCGAAACCTAATTTTGACACCAAGGTGATTGACAGGTTTGACATGACAAAGGCTATATCTATAAATACATCTCTGGCGAATCACTTCAGACTTTCATTATCTTAGTGTTCAAACACTGAGGAGGAGATTGCAGATATGGCACGAGTTCCTTATGCGAGTGTAGTTGGATGCTTAATGTATGTTATGGTGTGCATGAGACCTGATTTGGGTCAAGGTGTTAGTCAAGTCAGCAAGTACATGTCTAATCTTGGGAGAGAAAACTTGGCTACAGTGAAGTGGATTCTCAAGTATTTGAATGGTACAACTGACTATATGGACTTGTGTTTGGAGTCCAGGAGGTAGATTCAACAGTTGAGGGATATGTGGATTCAGACTACGTTGGTGATCTGGATAACAGGAGGTCTACTGCAGGGTATGTATTTACTCTTTCAGCAGGCCCCATATGTTGGCGATCTGTTGTAGTCTATTGTTGCGTTGTCTACCACTAAGGATGAGTACATGGCGCTGGGAGAAGCAACTAAGGAGGCACTATGGGTTTGAGGACTTGTGGCTGAGTTGGGTGTTAAGTAAGGTGGAGTTCAATTGCATTGTGACCATCAAAGTGCTATACATCTGGCTAAGAATCAAGTATATCATGCCAGGACGAAGCACATCAATGTCAGATTTCACAAGATTAGGGAGCTGGCTACTTTAGGTGAGATCATATTAAAGAAGGTACATACGTCATAGAATACAGTTGATATGTTGACAAAGCCAGTTACCACAGAGAAGTTCATACATTGTTTGAACTTAGCTCAAGTTCTTAAGTGCTAGGAAATGTATACCCCTCTCCCAGTTAGTAGATTTGTTTTATATAGAGCTACCAGAGAATTTTCATCAAGGAGGAGATCATTGTAATTAACTTAAATCTATAATGGGCTGGGCTGGCAATTACAGGCCCCATCATTTGTTAAGGTAGTAGTGTGGTATGGCCAGTATCGGTTTTATTTGGGGATGGGTCTATGTTTATAAATAGACGGTTGCCTTAGGATTGTAAATATATTATTTTGCATAAAGTAATACAAAACCTTATAACACAGTTTCCTCAAAATCATTTTTCTCTCTCTTCATCTTCCTTCTTTGATTTCTCTCTATTTTCACTCGATTTTACAACAGTCACTATGTTGAAGCTCAACCACCCTCTATGTGTGTTGGTTCCACATGATGATGTAGTTTGAATGGTGAGTGACTCACTTCCAATTTGTACGACCTCTTAGGTCTATGTAATGGAGGTCTAGCCTAGGATCCTCCTTTATCTGTGTTGGGATTAGGTGATGGCAACTGGATCCCGTCAAACTGGCGCATCACACGATTTGGGAGATGTCACTCAACTATATGAAAACATATACGTGGCACACAAGATCGTGCAATGTGACGACCAGCCAAATAATATGTAGACAAGGATTGGATATCATATCCTCCATGTACGGTTGCAATACAACATGAAATAAGAGAAAAAAAATGTTATGATGAATATTAACAAAAGTGTGTGAGTACAATAATGAGTTTTAGAATATAAAGATATTAACCTGGTTTGAAGTCTACCATCGAATGTATCTCTTAATGTGTGAGCAGGTGTGTAGCATGGTTGGTTACATCAAACTTAAGTGAAGATGGTGCAGGTGGTTGCACATGTCGAATAGAGCAACGAATATAGGAAATATACATAAATCTATCTCATGCCCATATCTGTAGTATCACTAGTGCCCCACCAATATCATTGTCTCCAACATTAGATTAGACGTCAGACATAGTTGTCGGTACAACCACGTAGACATGCGGAACCCCAGTAATAAAAACTAGCCACATCGATATCCTCCACAAATACAAGAACATAAGGTGGACCTGGTTGCCTAACCGGTCAACAAAATATATAGTGCCACCGAGAAGCATGAGTATATACGCTCTGTGTGCCTCATCATTGTATGCTCATCCGCATTAGGGGGGTAGATGTCTAAAGGGGGGGCCTAACCAAGTGAGCTTAATCTAACTGTGGCACCCAAGATCTTTGAGATGAGCTCCAAGAAGATCATCGCGCAACGCTCCCCAATCCTTGTGCATACTACTAGTAAATGGGAGCCCATTTGTAGGCAACCAGATAATATAGCTATGTCATCTAGTGTGATTGTAGTCTCCCCTTATGGCATATGAAACGTGTGCGTCTCTCGGCGCCACCTCTCTACCAATGTTGTGACCAGATGCCAATCTAGCGAAATAAACGCCAGATTGGAAACACCAACATTGCCTCCAAATAAGGATGCATCATGTCACAATACGACGCGTGCGTGTTTCATCGTACACTGGCCTCGAACCGACGACGATGTAACACCTCATACTCATTCCCATTCCACATAGTCGTGGATATGTGACTACGCTGATGTCTAAGAATAGCGGCGAGGACCGGCTGAACATTTCGTGACATGCATTTGAATATTGAATTATCATATAAAAATGATGAGTGTCTAAATGAGCATGTTTTAGGGATGTATTTCATATGTTTTATCAATATTTTTCATGCTTATTTTTCACTTTAATTAGCTTCCCCTAGTTTGTGTTTCAGTAGTGTTCTTACACATTTATTAATTAACATGAGAAATAACATAGTTAGGAGCAAAGTAGATGAAAATGGAACGTGTGGGTGCAAATGGATCTCAAATCGAAGCTAAAACAAAGAAGTTAGGCCATAATGAATATTAGTTTGGTCTGTGTCCGGGTGTACAAACCCGGACCAAAGCATTGTAGCAACTTTTGTCAATTTTCGTAGTTGATCCGAGTGTTTGACTGAGAAAACAAACCCAAACTAATAGATTGGTGAGGCTTCTGTCGCTTTACAAGGGTGGTTTGGAAGGAACACCCGAACCCGAGAAGATGAGGTTAAGGTCGTCACTTAACTAGTTTCCCGAGGATTATATGCACTTGAGGAATGCCACGTATGCTGATCTGGGAATGTGCCTCGGACACAAACCCAGTCAAATTTTCAGCAAAACGCGATTAAACAGGCGGAAAGAAAGAGACACATAGGGGGAGTGGAGCGCGGAGCGTAGGTGACGAACAAAAGAAAGAAAAAAACCCACTTACTTGGAAGCTCCCCTTAAACCTCTAATGGATATTTCTTCTTCCTTTCTCTTAATTATGCTATAATGTAGGATGAACCTCTCTTGTAGCTTGGGATTTGGGGGCATTCTTAAATCGACAAAACTTCATTGTTGAATCTTGAACATGTTTAATGCTTTATTTTGTTCCTTGTGCTTAATGTATGATAATTTTTTAGTGATTATGACTCTTAAACTTGTCTACATATATTTGGGGATTTGCATAGGGTTTTGCTTATTAATTGTCAATGTGTTAAATTGGTTGGTTTGAAGGTGTCGATTAGCTTAGCAAACATAAACCAGTTTTTCCCAACAAAATCTAACCTGACTTTGATACCATTAAATGTTATGACCTCAAAACCAGCCAGTTCTAAGGTCAAGACACATCGCATGCCTTTTAAACTAGAAGCACGCAAGGCTTCAAAAGTTGAAATTACATATATCGTTCACAAACTACAAGTGAATAAAACATGTTTGGAATCTAATAAGCCCAATGCAATTAAGGCATGACAAAACAAAGTATCTAAATAAAAGTCATATACTTAACGTCGTACGACCCATGTTATTTGTGATAAATCGGATTTATTTTGGTATGTTATACATACGTTATCATATTTTAGTGGAAGTATGTTATTTTGAGGTTGTTTTGTTATTTGAGGATGGTTGGAGGGCAATTGGGTAATTTTGCCTATCAAGTTTTAGCTTGGAAGGAAGAAAATGGTCATTCCTCTTTCCACATTCATTTTTTATTTTTCATTATGTGTTTTCCCTCTCGCTCTTCCTTCTTCAGTTGCTCAATCTGATCTTGGTGCTTGATCGATGTTGTGTTGTGGTTCTACGTGTGGATTCTCGGTCTACGTGAAGTGAAGGATGCAAATCTGTTAGAGTTTGTGGTTAGTGTTCTCGTAATCAGGATTTGGGTTTCTTCTCTGTTTTTTTTTTGTTAAATTGTCTGCGTTGAGTTTTTCCAATCTGTGGTGGGTTTACCGTTCATATTCAATGGTTTTTGCAATGCGTCGATTCAATGTAGGTGGTAGATAGATTCGACTGAGTGTGTTCACTCATGAGGAATTAGGGATTTCGTTTAGTTTATGCTAGTTGATTTCCTGTCGATTTAGACTTTATCTTTGTGCAGTTTCTGAATTGGTTCTCTTGTTTTTGTACTTTGTCAAACTTACATTTCCAAAATAATTTGCTAAGATGAGATTTCTATGCATAATTGGTGTTCTTCATTTTTGGATTTGACATTTTTTGACCCATCCAGACGTCTGTCTGGACTTGCATGTTTGAACAAGCATACAAACGTTTTTTATGCTTTGAACTATGTCCGAACTTTCATGTCCGTACGGTGTGTGAGGACAAATATGGGTTAGAAGTCTACTTATGTCCAAATTTCCAAGCTCGACGCAAGTCCATACCACTTTGTTTTCAAGTCTTGACTTGTTAAACACAAGTTCGAACACCACCGTGTATGTTTTCTTTGGACTTTTATCCTAACTTCCAAGCCCGGACACAAGTCCGAACATCTTTATTTTGAGTCGCGGCATGCGTTAGGACTTCTAGCCCGGACACATGTCTGGACAACCTCCTGTTTTGCCTAAAAATATGCTTATGATCTTCGTTTTGACTTCTGTTTGTAGGGCTATGACTCCCTAAGTCTAATTGAGTGATTTTTTCTCGTTATTTACGTGTGTTTATACACTTCTGATTTGAAAGTTAAGCTTATGTTGTATGACCTAGTTTCTTTTCCTTTTGAGTCATGGATGGCTGGGTCAAGCTATCCTGTAGCATGCTGTGTAAGATGTCTTTCTATTTTGTTACACTGGCACTCTCCCTGTTTCTGCTATGGGATCGACGGGTCCATTGGTGAAATACCCCGAACTTAATTATGGTGATTAAATTATTCTAATATGGTATTTGAGGACCTAATAGTGCCTAAAGAATTTTGATGAAGAAAATAAATCCAAAAGAAAAGAGAAAACGCATAAAAACACAAAACGTAAAATTATGCGTTACGTAACTCTAGGAGGTGTGTGACCTCAACTAGGATCCTAGATGGATTCCTAAGGCTTAGTTATGCGTAATTAATATACGGGAACGATTCCTGAAGAAAATGGATCCATAAAATGGATTAAAAGCACAAACGAGGCTTTAGAGCACGTTTTTCGAGAAAACCCAGAAACGTGACTTTGAGTGGTCAAATGGACCCGTAAAAATTATAGTAACTCAAATAACTATAATTAAACATTAATGGAAGCTTAAGAACCATTAAAATTAAAAAATGAGAAAAATCCAGAAAACGGGCTCGGTTAGTGAATAGTGCTAAAACCGGGAAAATTAACGAGCGTTATTGTGAAAAGACGAAAACGCCCCCGGCTTAATTACTATAAGGGGGCCAGTTTTGATGAGTGTTTAACACTCTCTCTCACACACTAGACTAGCTTTAATTAAGAGTAGTCAAAAAGCAAAAAGAACAAAAATTTAAAAAGGGTACAAAACTACCTTTTCTTCTCTCTCTCTCTCTCTCTCTTCCATTTCCCCCTCTCTCTCCCATTTTCCTTCTTGCCCAGCCTGAAGCCCTCTCTTTCTCCCATGGCTGGCGATTTTGAAGCTCCTCCATGGCTTCCTTATCTTCCTCCTCTTGCCCAAGCCACATTATTACTCCAAATCAAAAAAAATTACACAATTGAACTCCCCTCATCAAGAGCTATCTTCCTCTCTTTTCAAAATCCCAAAACCTTGAAGTTGAATTTCATGGGTATAGCCCATTTGAAGAGGAAGTTGGAGTTTCTTGAAGCTTGGAGTCTCCTTTTTTATTTAAGGTAAAAAGTTCCAAGGAAAAACTCATTTTTCTCCATCCCTTGTCTTGGCCGATTTCTACCCATCTTGATGCCTTGTTCTTTTCTTTGTTTGGGCACTTGATTCAAGTCTCCAATGGTGGTGGAACCCTCCCTTTGATTCATGAGTGAAAACTATCCTAGAACTCCCAAAGGTAATGCCCTAATTTTTGTGCTAAGCTCCTTCTTGAATTCTAGGCTATTACATGAATCTAGGTATGGTGTTTAGTATTTAATTTCCCACTTGGGTGTTGGTCTAGAGGATTGGGCATTTGGATTGCCCTTGACCGATTTTGCATCAAGAGGAATGGAGAAGAGGAGAAGAGAAGTGAAAAAGAACACTTGGAAGCTTAAGGTAATTAAGCTACCCTAACACTTATGTTGAATGCTCTAGGAATTATGGGATGGGTAAATTAATGAATGAACCCAAAATGTGAGGGATAATGTGTTTGATTGAAGTTAGAGAGAATTTGTGAAATTGTTGTTTGAATTAAGGGCCTTAGAGTCAAGTGATTTGAATATATGTTAATATTGTTGGTTTGGTGAATTTTTATGAAGTATTGTGTGCTGGTAGGATCCCTTGTGGATGTGGCTAGTGAATTGATTTAGGAAAATGAAATTGTTCATTTGGGGATGTTAGGATTGTAGGTGAGTTATGGCAAAATTGGTGTAGAATCCTAAAGAGTTTTGGGTGTTGTTATGAGGGAAGAATGACCTAGGTTTAACTAGGTGTTGTAAGGGATTAAGTTGGTTAACTAACCACCCTTGAATTTGGATATAAGAGTTGGAAAATGAAGAGTAAAAATCTATAGCAAAATGGTATATGAGGATCTTGGAATTTCTAAAAAAAGAGTTAGTGTGCATGACCTTGGAAAATGGAGGATGGACTTGGGTATAGTTAATGAAAATGTCTAGGAAGAACTTGAAATGGTCAAATGGGTTGAGAATGTGGTAACCTATCTAGAGAAAGGTTGGAAATGCATAAGTGTGCATAAGTGTAAAAATGGGAATTGAAATTAGTGGAATTGAACAAGAATTGGGTAATGAATTTGACCAATGATTTAGGGAGTTCTTAAGGAGTGTTTAGGGTGTTTAAACATGTAGAAAACATGTACAAAGATTAGGGAATGATTAGGTGTGGATTAAGGTTGGAATTGGGGTTGAAAATGGACATTTTAGCAGCTTTTTAGCAGGGTCCGGGACTTAGGGGCCGAACCAAGTCCCGGACCAACCTTAAAAATGCCCTGAAAGTTAGGAAATAAAGTGGTCCAGGACTAGAGACCGGACCAGTAACCGGACCAAGTGTAAAAATGGGTCAAAACTTATGCAGAGCTTTGGTCCGGGACTAGAGACTCGGACCAGGTCCCGGACCAAGCACAAAATGTAACTGAGAGTGTTTTTAAGGCTCTAAAAGATGGGGGATTGATTGGTAATGGTTTTAGATGATGTTTAGGACTTGTTTGGTGACATGTAAATGTCCTTAGAAGGATAAACAAGGTTGAGAAGTGAATGAGGAAGAAGTAAGAACTTAAGTTAACAAGAGTAAAACTAAGATTAACGGGATAACGGGGTAAGTACGGGAGTAGTAGTCATTTACATACCGTAATGCCTTCATGTTAATAGAAACATTTGGAATGTTATCAGTGGATCAACTATGAACTGAGGAACGTAAGGTGACATGGTAGAGTAACCCATGGTATAAGGTATGATTTTCTCATGCCCCGTATGCTACCAGGATTACACTGATTTGTGGTTGTTTGCTTGTGTGCCGACCTAATTAAGATAAAAGCATGAAAATGTTCTATTGCTTTGATTGTATATCTTGATGCATGTGTGTGTGTACTAACCATCCTTGTATGATTGTGCCGTCTAACTTAGTGTTATAGACCGACTCATAATTGAGTACCGATTAGTTAGTGACTCGTAGAAAGAGTCGTTTCGCAAAATAACGAAACATGGAAACACACAAAAACTATCAATTCAAGAATAACGATAACGCAAACTTATGAACTCACTAGAACGTGGGAGAGTTGTACGGGATTAGTAAAATCCCGATAACAGTTAGAGAACTGAATTGAAATAATCCATGAAACAAATAATAGTGGAAAGATATAATGAACCTCTATTTAGAGGATGATGATAGTTCAAAGAAAGGAACTCTTGAGAGAAGTAAAAGAGATATAAAGGACCGCCAAACTCTTTTAAAAAGATAGTCGATCTACAATATGAAGATCCAACCAATATGAGAAATGTCCCGAACATACAAGTATTCGATAAGTTGGGGAAACCCTTAAATATGAGAATATTAGACTTGAGAAAATTCCCTAAGCTATTAGATGATATCGAGAGTGATACTTCTAGGCTAATCCATGAGATTGTGATATGACTCCAAGAGAGGAGCATTTGGGAAATTGAGTAGTCCGGTAGAGAAACGGACATTTGTGAATTTGAGGAACTAGGTGTATAGTTCCGTTTGATAGTCGAACCTTCCCATTATGCTAGACCCGGTGTAGGGTCGTAGCCGGGGAAGTAAGACGAGAATTTGTAAGCACGGTGGAGAGTCGTGTGTATGACTCTGCCCAGAGGTCATGGGTAATGACTTAAAAGATGTCCCTTTGAGAATTGAGAATTTGAGATTTGGACTTGAGAATTTTGAGAATTTGAGATTGAGAATTGAGAATTTGAGACCTGAGAATTTGTGAGTGAAGATTGGAATTGAGAACTTGAGAGTTCAAATTGAGACTTGAGTTTGAAATTTGAGAATTTTGAGAATTGAGCTTAAGAAATTGAGGATTGAGAATTGTAGGACTTGAGTTGAGATTGAGACTTGTAGGGTTCACGAACCTAAGAGAGATGAAGTAAGAGGATCCCAAGAGAATGGGTAAGATAAAGAACAAATGATTAAGGCATTAGTGAGGTAGAACCCTCAAGGCCTAAGAGTAAGTTAATACTAACTAACAATCTTGTTGTGTTGGTTGTTATTGTATTCCTTGTTTGAATACCTTTGAATGCGAGCATGATTGTTGAATTAAAATGAATTCCATGTTCTCGACAAAGTAGTCGGCGTACCCCCGTTAGCAAGCGGGGTATGCGAATTTCATACCAGCAATTTGCTGAGCCCCTTGGGGCACCGTTTTTACTTACAGGTACCTTGGAGTCGATTACCGTTCGAGTGTAGGACGGGGATGACGGTTAAATATGGGCAGTTGATTAGGAACAATTGTACCATTGTAATTGTTGTATTGTACGTCTAAAATGGTGTCGACAATTGGAGGAATGTAGAGACTCGGTATAGAATTAATTTGAGGTTTGTATATGTATTTGAATTGGTTAAGGAATGAAAGGTAATTGTAATGGTTGAGTACTCGGTATTCTAGTTCATCAGACCGATATTATATTTGGATTGGCCTTGTTAGTCACGTGGGTGACTAACGGCATTGTATCACCCACCGTTGGAGTAAGAATTCCGCTGCTTTGGTATTGGTATTTGAGACGGATTAGGAGATAATGACTTGATTAGCGGTAAGGGTGTTACAATTGGTCTTTGGGTTATTTATGCATTGTCGAGGATCTTTTGATCCATTGGTCTTTGACCATTCGGTGTGTGTGCTTGGAGCTAGGGCCCCTTCTAATTTGTTCTCTAAAGTGTTCTAGCTATTGTGCCTTTTGTTTTGTTCAGGTTTTTTGTGCTCTTTGGTCTGTCTTGATAATCACCCTTTTGCTTGGAAAAATTATATGATTTCAGTGCGGTTTTTATGCGTACATATATGTATACTTATATATATATATATCGTTATGTTTTGTCTGTTTTGGACATACTTCGTTGATGAATTTTGCCTCCTAATGAGCATGTGGTTGCTCACACCTTTCTACTAACTCTTGCAGATTGATTAGTGAAGGTGTGCTTGCACCATTTGATTGGAGTTTTCTTAGCTTAGTTTTGGATTGGACTTTGTTATCTTTCTATTTATAGTTTCATACTTTGACCATATCTGTAGCCTATGAGCCTTTCTGTTATTTTGAATTAGTATTTGTTTGGAGCATTTTGTAAGCTTTGACTGTTTTATCATTTATATAAGTATTTTTAGGGTTTAGAAAATGATTTAATTAGCCTTGCGCAGTCCTAGTTAGTATAGTGCGCGGTTTGTATTGACATTAGAACTAGCCCAGTTTAGGGGTCATACATTTAGTGGTATCAAAGTAGGTTTTCTTTTGCTAGGTGAATTGGGTGTGTCTACTTGTCTACGCTTCAATGTTTGTCTGATTTCGGTGTGTATGTTGTGGCTAATAAGTTTGGATGTTTGAATTCTCAAAATGCCACCACGTAGAAACCCCCTTCAAGGCGAGACTCCTCAGGGAGACATCACCAATATTGTGTAGCAAGTGGTTGCTCAAGTGCTGCAGAATGTGGGGATAGTTGCGGAGCCAGCGTTTGAAGCTGACAGTGGTGGTAGCAACGTCAAGGCGTTGTGGGAGTTTATGAAGCTAAAGCCACCCTCTTCAATGACAGCGGTGATCCTCAAGGGGCTAGTCACTGGATCATTATGAGAGTGATGGTGTAACAACCCCAAAACCACCCTGGTTAAGAGACGGTTACATACCGCGCGCTTATTACCTAAGACACACAAGGATACACTAGCGAATCCCCAAAACTAAACAAATTCTCATATATTAACAAGTAGCATATTATAGCCGCTTACACATCTTACAAAAGCGGAAGCCAGAAAATACAAAAGGGCCTTAAAGCCGAACAAACTGAATACAGATCTGAAAGCCAAAACTAAAAGCGGAAGCTGAATCTCTAAACACAAACTAAAACTTGCGAATCAAACAGAAACAGGGGTCAACCAAACCATAGCTCAGCACATGATAAACTTCATCAGTTGAGCATGCTCAAAACAAATACTAAACATATGTATTATATATATATATATATATTACGGAAACGCTTAGCCAGAGCAAAATCAGAGACAGAGCGAAAGTCCTTCAAACAGAAATAAGTCTAAAATAGAAGGAGCTAAGTGATGGTCAAAACAGATACTCAGTAGCAGAATACAAACAGAAAATAGAAGCTTATCAAATCAGAAACTTTCAGAAGCCGGAAAGCACACAACAGTTTGTCTGAAACCAAAAACAGAGAGAGAAGACGTAGTAGAGCATTTTACAAATCATAGGCTTTCAAAAGACATAAAGCACACAACAGTCTATGAGAATTCAAAAACAGATAGAGCAGACGGAGGCAGAACAATATACAAACAGAGGTGGGACACTAGTGCTCAATGCATACAAACAGAATGAGAAAGATACCAGTAAACAAGACAGGGGTGACACATGTGAACAGAATAGAGAGTACATCCATGAACAGAACGGGGAAGACACCCGTGAGAGATAACAGAAGGATGTCCTACGCAACATGTTACGGGATAGTTAGGCCCAACCATCCACAACTCAGACACAGAGAAGACTAGGTCCTAAAACAGAAGCATTATACAATCAGAATAGAGCTTTCCTCAGAACAGAATAGAGGCAGAAACTTATCAAACGGATCACAAGTCTTATTAAACTAGAAGTCGTATACCGACTGTCAAAACACGAAATCCAAACAGATCACAAGAAGAGCTAGAAAACAGCAGATTAGCGACGGACAAATCCATCTCTAATCTGTCACTATAGCAGATTAGCGACGGATTTGTCTGTCACTAAATGAGTCATCGCTAATCCAAATTCTCATCGAACAACGTCATCTGTCACTAATTAGCGACGAATATGCCCGTCGCTGACAAATCCGTTAGCAACGGATTAGAGAGGGAACACACCCGTCACTAATTTGGCGACAAAAATATGGTTTTTTTATTAACGTTTAGCGAAGGAAAGTTCCATCGCTAAATTGCGTTAATTTTTTTAAAAAATATTTCATATTTTAATTTGTAATATATTTTCACCAATAAATTTTGACATATAATACATTTTATTCATATTGACCTGTAATATGCAATCCCATAAAGAGTTGTACTAATTAATCCCATAATATAAGCAAACATAATATAAAATTTCAATCAACAAAAGATACGAAGTAGTACAGTCAAAATTTGATGCAGACATAGTCTCAAGCAAACAAAGTCTAACAAAATCAAATGTCATATCTATCTAATACCCGCCTCCCCAACCATGCATATCCCCTGGATGATATCCCGTCTGATCACTGTTAGGAAAATTATGCGGTGGTCAATATCACAATTTATAGGCAAGTGGACCCAATCGAAGTAGTAATTAAAGTGTCGTTCCACTAGAAAATTGACTATCTATCTCCCTAGCTTCGGTAAACGGTAAAGAAACAACAATTAAAATGGGGGTTTAGCCCGGTGGCAAGCTTAGTAGTTCGGTTAAAGACAAATTGTAAACTAAATACGGAAACTAAAATCGGTTGTTGATGAATTTGGATGGAAAGCACTCTAGGATGGTTATTATCAGCTAAATTCACCCCAACTTCACTTATAAACCCACTTCACTCGAATCGTCTATTTAGACTATTGTAATGACCTTCCAAATCATGGAAGAGATAACTCTTACCTAGCTACTTTCAACTCTCAAATCAAGTAGAGTTCAAATCACTAGATAACATTAATTGCAAGTCCACATTAATAGCCCCAAATTTCACCAACTAATAAAGCTAGCATAATCTAGGGTTTCTCTCTCTCTCTCTTTGGTCTCAACACTCAACTTAAAATCATGTGTTGTTGGGAATCACCATAAATGCCATAAATAATCAAGTTATAACATTAAATGAATAAGAGAGAGAAAACAATCACAATAAATGAAGTGTAGGTTTTACAAGCTAGTTGGGGGATTTAAGTTCAAATCCTCATCCCCAAGTGATAAATGAGACTACTCAAACATAGAGATAAGTAAAAGGGAGAGAGAGATAAAATAAGCTATTGTTGAAGGTGGTCGAGCTTGGAGAAGGTGAGCTTTCTTCTTCTTCTTCTTCTTCTTCTTCTTCTTATCTCTCTCTCTCTCTCTCTCTATCTCTCTCTCTCCCTCCTAGGTTGAGTGTCTAAGTGTGTGGAAATGAGAATGTCAGAATCAGCGTCAAATCTAGCAAATTTAGAGAAGTTTTCGCGTCCGACCGACCCACAGTGGGTCAGTCCCATGGGTCAATCGGTCTTCGGAGACGGGGCACGTGACCTTCTTTAAGTTCCGACCGACCTAGTGTGGGTCGGTCCTATGGGTCGGTCGACTGTAGAGACGAATTTCTCTAAGTTACGCGGGGCCTAGAATTTTCGTTATAGCTCAGAATTGCTCCCCGTTTGCGACGTTGGAAAGCTTGAAGAATGGGGAATCTGTTGACGCATACCACTAGCTCTAAAAGGGTCCAAAAGTGTGCTCAATGTGATTTTTTACCTATCAAAAGATCAAACTATATAAGTTCACTATTAATCACAAAAACACTCTATTAAGTGATGAAATGAGCCTCGTACCAAGTAAAATGAAGGTGTATAAAGACATTAAAACATCATTATTTCAGCACTTATCAATCACCTGGACCACCTGAGCCATCATGTGGACCTCTAGACCACTGACCCCATCCAGTAGTACTAGAGCCAGCATCAGGATCACTGTACGGACCCTGCTGAGAGGGAAACATCTGGGAGATCTACGCACGTATCATCGTCTGCATCTCCTCGCTACGTATCTCCTGGCGGATCACTTCGCTCTCCTCAGCACGAATCTATTGCCTGTAATTTTCATCAAACTTCTGATGGAGAAATATGTGACTACTTCTACCACATAGGCAGTGTACCTATCGTTTTGCGGGTATAGTGATTAAATGGGGTTGTCGATCTCAGGGACCTCGTACAATTAATTGACAAATATTTGATTAACTGGAAATTAAGTTAAACTAAAGAAAACAGGAAATATCACTTTTTCGGTTTTGATTGATTGATTAAAGAAACTAAACTACAAGGAAAAATAGAACAATTTAAATAAACACAGAGGGATTTAAAGAGTGGTGAATGTGATAAATAAAAACGCATCCCGGGTTGTTTGCTTACCTATTCCTTTTATATCTGTTACTAAATTCTTCCTTTAATTTTACTGCATAACTCAGAAACTTTAATTAATTCATTAACGACTAAGTATAATGAATCCTAACCAATTGTTAGACCTAGCAGCAGGCTAATGCTCTAGACCGGACACAATTAATCGCATAAAGAGCAGTTTCTATTGGAGTCTAATTAACCTATAGGCGGGATCACGCTTCTAGCTGTTAATTAGGTTCAACTTCCTTCATCTAGTTATTTATCTCAGCTCTCGCATTTTAATAAAATAACTACAAGGGTTGTTTTAACTACGGCCAAATAATTAAAACACTTGAAGGACAGGAATTGAACTGTTGCAGTTAACTAAATTTATTTAAGAAATACATAACAGAATTTAGGAAATAGGTTCGCTTCCCAACCCGGGAAGCTAAAATACTTACTCGCTCATCGTTACAGAAACAACATAACAAGAGGAATGCATTAAATAAATTAAAGTAAGGGTAAGAGGTAACTCCAGTTTAGAAGTTCACTCCGGCTCCTTGCTTCAACTTCGTCTTGCGCTGCCCCGTCTGCTAATTTATTTCTGTAGAGCTGGTGCGTAATAGTGGAAATAAAATAAAGAGCGGGATGTATGTGTTACGTGGGAATTTAATGGAGTGGATGGATGATGATTTTTGATGAAGTGAATGGAGTGCGATCGTGGGAGAATGCGTGGGTGAACGGATTAATTCGTGGACTGATAAATGAATGGATTGATAAATGGGTGCGTGGATGACTGGATGATTTTTTAGCAAGCAGAGTGTGGGTTTATATAGGCGGAGGATTTCAGAAACAGACAACGGAGAAGTGACAGGGACTGTGAGCTAGTGAGTAGATGGCGGTGGAGTTGGTGCAGATCCGTGAAGATTGCAGTCAGAGATTTCATCGGGCAGAGCAATTGATTGCAGAGACAGTCAGCGTGCACAAATTAAGGTGGGCGACGTCTGCAATTAATGAAGGTAGTTCGACTGCGGCGCCGCGGAACGAAGAAAACTCTGTCGGCGTGAATTCAGTGTTGTCCGCGCCTTAAAGGCGGTTGTCTTGTCCCGTCCCCTGATAAGAGGCGGTCGTCTTTGCGCCTCTCTGTGTCCGCGCGTTATGAGGCGGACGCCTCTGCGCCCTGTCCGCATGTTATGAGGCGGACGCCTCTGCGCCCTCCTGTCCGCCTGTTTGCCGATGTACAAGTATATTATATATGTATATATATATACGAGTGTTGTCTAATCTTGAATCGGCTCCAGATTTCGTTATAAGTCCGTTTGACTCGCCGTTTGTTGCGTTGGAAAGCTTGTGAATAAACTACTTGATTCCAACACTTTTTCCTACATTTAACACATAAAATATATCAATTCATATCAAAACATAAATCTAGGAAAATCAGATAAGTGAGAAATATTACTTAAAATACTGCAAATTATAAGGTAATTAAACCCTTAAAAGTCTATATATTTCGCACTTATCAAACTTCCTCACACTTATCTTTTGCTTGTCCTCAAGCAAATAAAGAACAAACTTTCTCTAAGGTTACAGTATCAAACTCCGGGATTCAACAATCGTGGAAGGAAATCAAGCTAAATGGCAATCAAAAGAATAATCCTGCTCTTAGATGTAGGTTTTTGTAAACAGTGAAACAGAAAATTTTTAATAAGAGCATGGATAAGTCAGATTGTAAAAATTGAACATAGATTAGCTTGGAACCTTCCACCAATTTCTTTTCTCTAACCTTTGGATGACAAGGGGTGTGAAGTAACACCTTATTCCGTGATACCTTTCAACACCACATACTCATGATCAAAATATGAAAAATTGCGACAATCATTAAGAGTTTTGCATGTTTATTTTTTGTTTTTCTCTTCTCTTTTGTTTTTTCATTGTTTGCACAATTGTTTCATCCCCCAGACTTTTCTCTTCACCCATGTAGCGGCTTTGGGCCTTCTATCCCAGATCACAAGACCTTAGGTAGATGGGTGAAGGCACCCCAAGGACTTAATAACCGAATGAACGAGGCCTGTTTTGGTTCAGAAAACTTCATTATATGATCAGAGGAGTACCTTGCCTTATCCTTTCCATACCAAACTTTCACTTAGTCCCATGATTGCCAAGCTAAGGTAGCTCAATTTCCACAATCAGCTTATCAACCAGATTTCAGTGAAAATAGATTTAATTTTGAAGAAAGAAATTGATACATACAAACAACGTCAAGCAGAACGATTCTTGAGGTTGTCATCAGGCTCGATTTCAAAAACTTCCACAAAAAATTTTAGCCCGAAAATTCAACATGTATTGGCCTTTAGAGAAGCTTACTATCATAATTAGAGAACAATAAAAATCAAGTGTGGCATTAGGTACTACTGGCATATTTTCAGGGAAAGGTCTAAACTTCCTCACACTTAAGAGGAGCAATGTCCTCATTGTTCATAAAATAATCAAGAAAAGACCTTTCAAAATATGCCAGACTCATGAATCAACAGTTAAAGCTCGAGTGGCTGAACATAAATATTAAAAATAAAGGAACTGAGACTCCCCTGATATCGTGAGATTGAGGAAGGTGCCCTTCCTCACACTTAAAGCATTGGCGGTGGGGTCGATGTTCCTCACACTTGAGTCTAAGCAAGGGTTCAGCTTGGAGTGATTGCAACAAACGGTTTACCTACACACACTGTCAAATACCAAAATAACGCTAGGAAGCGTTGCGTTAATAGCACAGGTACAATTACTCCCCTCTTCTTTCTTCCTCGCCTTTTTTTTTTTATATATATATATCACAATATATTAGAGAGAAATAGATGCGTAGCTTATAAAACATGAATTTGAAAATTACCCCTGGGTTGCCTCCCAGTCAGCTGCCCTCTTTATAGTCATTGGCTGGACTTTGTGAAGTAGCTAACCTGCATTGGATCTTTAAGAGATATTTCATATGTAGCAGCTTGATCCAGTGTAGTACCCAGAAATTTCTTGACTCTTGACCCATTGACTTTAAATGTTTCCCCCTTTGCATTGGCGAGTTCAATCGCACCGAATGGGGAAATGCTAATAATAGGGTAAGGTCCTGACCAGTATGATTTCAGCTTACCTGGGAAGAATCTGAGCCTGGAGTTGAAAAGTAGGACTTGGTCCCCCACCTTGAGTTCTCGATTGGCAATCATCTTGTCATGCCAGCGCTTGGTACGTTCCTTATATATTACAGCATTCTCGTAAGATTCGTTCCTGAGTTCCTCCAACTCTGTCAACTGGAACTTGCGTTTATCACCGGCTTGCTGTAGGTCAAAATTAAGAGCTTTCAAGGCCCAATATGACTTGTATTCTAATTCCACAGGCAAGTGGCATGCCTTCCCAAAAACCAACTTGTAGGGAGACATGCCAATTGGTGTCTTGAAAGCAGTGCGGTAGGCCCAGAGCGCTTCATCTAATCGAAGTGACCAATCCTTTCGAGAAGAGTTCACCGTCTTTTGCAAGATCCACTTGAGCTCTCGGTTCGTCACTTCGGCCTGCCCATTTGTTTGAGGATGGTAGGGTAAGGAAACCTTATGTCGAACCCCATATTTCTTTAATAGTGCTTCAAACTGGCGGTTACAGAAATGGGAGCCACCGTCACTGATTATGGCTCGAGGAACGCCGAATCGAGTGAAAATATTTTTCTTCAGGAACTTCACAACAATTTTAGCATCATTAGTAGAACAGGCAAGGGCTTCCGCCCATTTTGAAACATAATCAACAGCTACTAAGATGTAAAGATTACCGAAAGAGTTTGGGAAGGGACCCATAAAATCAATACCCCAGACGTCAAATAGCTCAACTTCTAACATGTTATTCAGTGGTAGCTCATTCGACGAGATAGATTACCTTGCCTTTGACACCGATCACATGTCGAAACAAACGCATGACAATCCTTGTGAAGGGTGTTCCAGAAAAAACCTGATTCTAGTATTTTTGCGGCGGTTCGAGTGGCGCCATGATGTCCACCGGCTTCTCTGGAATGGCAATGGAGGAGAATGTTTCTGACCTCTGACTTCTGGACACATCTCCTAATGATACCATCTGCACAGACTTTAAACAGATAAGGGTCATCCCAAAAATAATGTTTGACAATGGAAAAGAACCTCTTCTCTGCTGATAAGTCATATCAGCTGGAACAATCTTCCTAACAAGGTAGTTAGCGATATCAGCAAACCATGGATCCTCAACATCTTCAGCTGCAAATGCTGACTCATCGGGGAAGGACTCGTTGATGGGAGTCCCATCATCAGATGCCTCCATTCTGGACAGATGATCAGCTACCACATTTTGTGTTCCCTTCTTGTCCCTGATCTCAATATCAAATTCTTGCAATAGGAGAATCCACCTAATTAACCTGGGTTTTGACTCTGCCTTAGCAAACAAATACTTAAGAGCAGAGTGGTCAGTATGCACAATAATTTTACCACCCAGTAAATAAGATCGAAACTTATCTAGAGCAAAAACTACAGCTAGTAATTCTTTTTCTGTGGTCGCATAATTTTTCTGGGCATCATTTAAAGTTCGACTTGCATAATATACTACCCGAAGAATTTTATCAACCTTCTGACATAACACGGCTCCCACAGCGTAATCACTAGCGTCACACATTATCTCAAAAGGGAGTGACCAATCAGGAGACACAACGACAGGTGCAGAAATTAGCTTTTCTTTTAATAAATTAAAAGCTTCAGACATTCTTCAGAAAAATGGAACTTAACATCCTTCGCCAGTAGATCACACAGAGGTTTAGAGATTTTGGAAAAATCTTTGATGAATCTTCTATAAAAACCTGCGTGTCCAAGAAAACTACGAATATCTCTAACAGAAGATGGTGGTGGGAGCTTTTCAATTACCTCGACTTTAGCCCGGTCTACCTCAATACCTTTTGAAGAAATTTTGTGGCCCAGGACGATTCCTTCTCGAACCATGAAGTGGCATTTTTCCCAATTTAACACCAGATTGGTTTCTTCACACCTGGACAGCACAAGATCAAGGTTTTCTAGACAGGATTCAAATGTTAGACCATAAACAGAAAAATCGTCCATAAAAACCTCAATGCATTTCTCAATATATTCAGCAAAGATGGCCATCATACAACGTTGAAACGTGGCAGGAGCATTACATAATCCAAATGGCATTCTTTTATAACTATAGGTTCCATACGGACAGGTAAAAGTTGTCTTATCCTGATCCTCAGGAGCTATAGGGATTGAAAATAACCTGAAAAGCCATCCAGAAAGAGTAGTAGTCATGTCCAGCTAGTCTTTCCAACATTTGATCAATGAAAGGTAATGGAAAATGGTCCTTACGAGTGGCATCATTTAATTTTCTATAATCAATACAAACCCGCCATCCTGTAGTGGGACGCTGGGTAATCAGCTCACCCTTTTCATTAGGAACCACAGTTATTCCTCCTTTCTTTGGTACTACCTGAACTGGACTTACCCATTTACTGTCTGAAATAGGGTAAATAATGCCTGCATCGAGTAGTTTGATTACCTCTTTCTTAACTACCTCTTTTAGGACTGGGTTAAGACGTCGCTGAGGCTGAGCCAATGGTCGGTAGTTATCTTCCATATAGATTCGGTGAGAACACAACTGAGGGCTGATTCCTTTAATATCTGCTATCGACCAACCAATAGCTGATGTGTGATTGCGCAACTCCAGTAGTTGCTTCTCTTGAGTTCCGTCAAGTCAGAAGAGATTATAACAGGTAATTCCGATGGTTCATTAAGAAAAGAATATTTCAAATGAGAGGGAAGAGGTTTCATCTCCACTGTAGGAGGTTTTTCAATAGATGGTCTTGGCCGGTCAGCACTTCGCTCGACTTTCTCAAATTGCTGCTGGTACTTGTGGAAGTGTGGCCGCCTTTTGTTTAACTCCTCAGCCATGAGGGCCATATCTGGATCCTCATCATCAGCTTCGCAAGATGCCATAAGACATCTTTCCAGGATTTCCTCTTCTTCTTGCTTAAAATAGTTTCCTGCACTAAAGAGTCAATAACATCTATTGCAAAGCAGGATTGAACAGCGGCAGGACGCTTCATGTTGCGTGTCATGTCGAAAACAACCTGCTCATCATGAAATCTTAGAATAATCTTCCCTCCTTCCACATCAATGAGAGTGCGGGCAGTTCTCATAAACGGTCTGCCCAAAATTAGTGGTACATCTGTATCTTCCTCCATATCAATGATGATAAAATCAGCAGGGAAAATAAATTTATCAATAGAAACTACCAAGTCCTCAACTTTTCCTTTAGGATAAATTATGGAACGGTCTGCTAGTTGTAACTGAACAGATGTGGGAGCACATTGACCTACACCTAATTTCTTGAAAATAGATAAAGGCATCAAATTAATACTTGCTCCTAAATCACATAAACCGTTACCACAATCCACCTTCTCGATAGCGCATGGAATGATGGGAAGACCCGGATCTCCTAACTTGGGTGGCAGCTTCTTCAGGAGAACTGCAGATACTCTTTCTGTCAACTTGACTGTGTCAGACTCTAGCAAAGAACGCCTGTTAGACAAAATATCCTTCATAAATTTAGCATACATAGGCATTTGAGACAAAGCATCAGAAAAAGGGATGTTAATAGTTAATTTCTTAAAGATATTAAGAAATTTCCCATATTGCTCGTCCATGTTCTTTTTCTTTAGTCTGTTAGGGAATGGAATAGGAGGATTATAAGAGAGTTGAGAAGGTTTAATAGTGAGAGATTCAGGAGACTCCTTCTCCTTGGGATTTGTTGTTTCCTCCACTTCAGGTTGAGATTCAGCTGGCTTATTAAAATCTTCTTCAACTTCTGGAACATCAGAAACTAGTTCCTTGCCGCTTCTCAGAGTTTACTGCTTTTGCATGCTCCCTTGGGTTAGGGTCAGGTTGACTGGGAAGTGACCCGTCGGTCGCTGTGCCAGCTGTTGTGAAATTTGACTCATTTGCCTCTCTAGGCTCAGGTTGATAGAAGCTTGATCAGCGTTTTTAGTAGCTTGTTCAGAAAGTTTAGCTTCTATTTCGGCAATCCTGGAGTTTGTAGTTTGGCCTTGTTTGAGATTTCTGCCAGCATATTCTCAATTTTACCACTGCCTCCTTGAGAATTTTGGGATTGCTCCTGCTGTCTAAAGTAATGTGGTCTTTTGGTTGAACCCAAAATTACCTATAGACTGATCATTACCCCTCCATGGAGGTTGTTGATTGTTCCTCCAATTATTCTGATTGAAATTATTAGGATAGGGG
>CM041776.1:300555789-300584760 GCA_023374045.1 Limonium bicolor | reverse complement strand
ATTCAAAATTCACAAAGAACTGCAATTCTGCACTGCAACACAAAACATTTCATAGTATATAAGAGCATACGTATAGAAAGAGACTCAATAATCAAAAAGAGGCATCACTACTTGTACGGTACTATAATTTCTAAGATGAATGCACATTATAAGAGAATATTATGGCTTAAAAGGGTAAGAAGAGATACAGGAGTTTGTATATAGAATACATACTGCCCCAGGTTCCCACTGAAGACCCCAGACTCCCTTAGCTTCATTTCCTCTTCTCGAAGGTGATCCACATCATTCATCTCTCTATAACGCCTATAGAAATCCTGCAGACGTGCAATGTCTCTACTTCTGTCTATGCTTCCAGCCTCCCTCTTTGCTAGCTTTTGCTGATAACATGAGCAATGGAATATGCTTGTTAATGCAGACAAACATCCCAAAGAACTTGGTTCTCAAAGATGAGCAGTTCCAATAGAAAACATATCATTAAAGAGGAAAAGGGAGGTTTGAAATAAGCAGATATCATCTGACCAAATTTGGTATCAAAAAAGACAGACAATAAAACAAGTAATGACGAAGAGAGACAGCCAAGCAGCTCCAAGTTCACTATAGGAACAATCTGAATGAGAAACAAAATTAAAGCGGTTATGAGTCCCAGGAAATGATCAACCCCCCCCCCCCCCTCTTCGAGTGAATACAAAATTTTGGCACTCGTTAAGGAAATTGGCTTAAACCAATCAGGTTTACTTAGTCATGATTCATTAGCTTTCCCAAATTCACTTTGCTCAAAAGCACTTTTAATACGTTTATTGAAAAATACTACTCTCCCAAATTAGAATAGATAAATGTAGACATCAGAAGTCTAGTAAGCTGGAACTAACCTACATGTCACACCTGTTATACTAGAGCAACAAAGATATACTCCTCTATCATGCTAGTACAGCAAAGACAATAAGGAAGGGTAAAAACTGTAAGCTACAATTAGAAATACCTTGATGACAGACATCAGGCCAGTTTTGAACTGCAAGACCCCTCTTCCTTCACTATTTGGGTCCAAGTTTTGAGCCACGGAATAGGCATGCTCACACACTACAATATACATCAACAACCACATAGCATAGTCATGGACATAGTATGTAGAGAAGAAAGGTAAACATTCAATAAAACAGAAAAGAAAAGTGAGTGGAGCTACATATTCTGGCTACATTAGGATCTTCATCCTGAATCTCATCAGCAGCCCTTAATATATCGTCTATTAGTCTATTGTTAGCCAGTGATGCAGGCACATTTCCTGCAATCCCGGTGCTAGGCTGCCCATAGGCATCAGAACCACCCTTCTCACTCCGCAGAGCTGCCCTAACTAAGCGCTCCCAAAGATCCTCGACTTGAGACATCTTCTACCTACAAGAAGAGGAATTGAAATGCACAGTTTTATTCCACGACCAATAACGAGCTCAGTTATCACCTTCAAATACTTAACCTAGATTAATCCCACAAAACAATAAACCTTAGCTGAAAATTCAGCATGTTGGCAATCAAAAACGAATTATAGAAAGCAAACAAAAAGCGCCAAAAAGAAAATCATATTAGAGAGGAAGATGCACGTCAACGAAAGTCTTCACAAGCTTCACCAAATAGATAGAAGCACAATCCAGATTCCAGATACGCTGACAAGAAAACGGAACTGAACGAAACAAGTGAAAGGATCAACTCACCAGCGCCGCGATTAAGCAGCGAAGCTCGCAGTCGACTGCGAACCTCAGCAAAGACAACGAAACGGAGAGGCACAACTGAGATTCAATGTCGGAATCTCAAAAGACTGACAAAAGGTAAGACACCAGAAATTGAGCATCGAGATAGAGGCGAGAATGGCTGGCAAGTGGGAAATGTATAACTGACGTGCAGGGAGTAGACTAATTAGTAATCACCTCCTCCGTGGCAGTCAATTCCTTAACCGTGTCCTTCTCTCTCTATTAACCCTTCAATCCCACTGTCCGGTCTCGCAGCTGTCTTGATAATTTATTGAGTTGTGATTGACTTTAAGCGAAGACCAGGGAAAAAATTCTGAAATGTTGATGTGTAAAAATATTGTGTAGTAGCACACCTTTGAAAAGAATTAGTCTCTTAGTCTCGAATTCACCATCCTTTTTTCCACTTCAATATTAATATATAAAATAAAATAATTTTTAAATACAATTTTTGTAATATAGTTTATCAGGTAAGGAATCATATGCAAAATTTAAATTTTAAAAATTATTTTACTCCCTCCGTCCTGAATTGACCGTCCTGTTTACTTTATGGCACATTTTTCCACTTTAATATTAAGCATATAAGATACAATAATTTTATAAAACTAAATTTTGTAACATATAGTTTATCATGTAAGGAATCATATGAAACTTAAATTTTCAAAATTAATTTATCTTATATGTTAAAGTTGAAGTCAAACGACATGTCCAAATAGTAAACAGGACGGTCAATTCAGGACGGAGGAGAGGGAGTATCTTATATGTTAAAATTAAAGTCAAACGACATGTCTAAATAGTAAATATGATGGTTAATTCAGGACGGAGGAGAGTAGTAAAATGATGCTCTTAATAGACGATTTCACTTTAGACTAGTGATAACTCGGTGTCTGAGAAGAAATCATTTGTCAAGAGATGATTTCACAGGTAGGCTTTTGAAACGACAGGTTTAGGCGGTTTATTATTCTGCGCCAACCATTTGAGAAATTCTCTTCAAGATATGATTTCTTTACGATATGATTTCACCAATTCAACGCACTTAGAAAAGTTTTTAAGTGCTAGAACACCATCATTGAAGCAAAACACAACCGATCAATGTCTTCCAACTTCAATACACTTATTTTACTCATAACATGTACATATTTCCACAACATCTACCCAAACATAACATGAATGAAATAAATAACTTGAAACATACACCAATGGTAATTGCTTATAAGATGGAATACATAAATGAAAATTGAACAATCCTTAAGTGCAGTTGTTTACAAAATGTGACGAAACCCGTATTTCATCTACATCTACGATGAACATAGTCCTAGTCTCATTGGGTGCATGATCCTCAACCACTGATGCAAAAGTAGATACTAGTGCACGACCACTAAGATCTCCCATATCATGACAATGTTGAGGATATATATCCCTAAAAAGGGTTCTATGGGTAGAAATGGAACACAAGCCAAGGTTTGACGCAGGCGTCAAGTAGTCAACATCCATGCTAGTGCCAACACCGGATGATGATGCTCCGTGAATGTTTGAGCTGCTCTCATAGTAAGCAAACCGAGTGGTGTCAATCTTTAGCATAGGATCATTGTCGACCTGGAGTATGGGAATGCTTATAGTGATGTCGAACGCATCAACCTCCGGATGTATGTCAGGCTGAGCATCTTGACCACGTCCTCTTCCTCGACCACGTGCATGACGGCCACGCCCTTTTCTTCCACCTTGGTTTTGCATCTTCGGTTCATGTAGCAACTTAATCAGCAGGGACGTTTCCAGGGTTCTGTTGTGGACGAAGAAGGACGTAGTAGTGTGTTGTTGTACTTGTCCCTCATCATCCGTAGTCTGGTAAGAGCGTCATTGACTTGAATTGCCTCAAGCCTAACTTCTTAGATGTATAAGGCTGAATGCAGGGCTTTCAAAGCAATTCTTGGCAAAAGCAATAAACATGTCGGTCTATCTCATTAATAGATCACCAAGGAGCTCTCTTTAAGGGAAGGTCACTGAAGAGGTATGGATTGGAGTAGATATTGATTTATCTAATTTGAAGATATTTGGTTGTCCTGCATATGTTCTAATTCCCAATGATAAGTGATCAAAGATGGACTTCAAGTCCAAGAGATGCATCTTTTTGGGGTTTGAGAAAGGTGTGAAAGGTTTCAAGTTATGGGACCCTGTGGCTAAGAAGATGATACTCAGTTGAGATGTTGTAATTGATAAGCAGTATATGCAGCAACAGGCAAGGTTAGATCAGGGGCCTACTACTACATCTGAAAATGATGTTGAAAATTTTGGGGGACAATTCTAGTGAGACTACCACTAGATCAGTCGCAACAACAGATGAGCAGAAAGATAAGAATCAGTAGCAGGTGGAGTCTCTAGTTTCTGGTAGACAGAATCGTATCATTAAGCCACCTCAGAGATTTGGTTATGAAAAGGTGGTCAACTATGCTTTTGCAGTTGGTACAAATGATCTATCCAATTTTCGAGAGGCTATATCTAGCCATGAGAAAAAAGAATAGTTGGGTTCCATGATGGAGGAGATTGAGAGTCTAAGAAAGAATCAAACATGGGATCTTGTTCCTCTTCCAAAGGGCAAGAAGGCAGTTGGATGCAAGTGAGTTTTTAAGAAGAACCCTGCGACATCAGAAAAAGAAGGGGTGATATATAAGGCCAGACTAGTAGCAAAGGGATACTCACAACAGAAAGGGATTGGTTATGATGAGATTTTCTCTCCTGTTGTTAGGCACACCTTCATCAGAGTTGTGTTGGCTTTGGTGGCTAGCTGGGATATTCATCTCGAGCAGATGGATGTGAAGATAGCCTTTCTCCTTGGATATTTGAAGGAATAAATCTATATGCAGCATCATAAAGGGTTTATCCAGCCTGAAGAGGAGCATCTTGTGTGCAGGTTGAAGAAATCCCTATATGGCTTGAAGCAAGCTCCTAGGCAGTAGTGCAAATGTTTTAATTCCTATATGCTGCAGATTGGCTAAAAGCGATATAAGTATGACTGTTGTGTTTATGTTAAGCATGCTGAAGATGGCTCCCCTACATTCCGGCTGTTGTATGTTGATAATATGCTTATTGTTGGGAGAAATATGAAAGATGTTGACGAGTTGAAGGATCTTCTAGGAAAAGAGTTTGATATGAAGGATGTAGGTGTTGCAAAAAGGACCCTTGGGATGGAGATTCGCAGGGACAAGAGCTCCAAGAGATTATGGTTGTCTCAGAGGAGTTACATATAGGGATGTCAATCTTGACTCGAATCCGAAATCGACTCGTAAAAAGTCGGATTCGGGTTGAGATTTTTTACCCCAGAAGATTTTCGGGTCGGGTTCAGGTTGGGTTGTTGAAACCCGCTTCGGGTTCGGGTTGAACCCACCAACCCGTAACCCGGAAAAAAATTAATTTAAAATAAAAAATATGTTATATTTAATGACTTAAATTAGTGTTTAATGTTTAATTTATGACTAAAATAAACATTTAATTTGTAATTTATGATTAAATAGAGTACATAATAATTAATTAATATTAAAGTATTATATTTAATTATTTAATAATCTAAAATTTAAAATTAAAATAATTTTTTTCAAAAACGGGTCGGGTTCGGGTCAACCCGCTCCGGGTTCGGGTTGAAGAAATATAACCCGCTCCGGGTTTAGGTCGGGTTCGGGTTGACCTAAACTATTTTCAGGTCGGGTTCGGGTTGAGCTTAACCTGACCCGAAACCTAATTTTGACACCAAGGTGATTGACAGGTTTGACATGACAAAGGCTATATCTATAAATACATCTCTGGCGAATCACTTCAGACTTTCATTATCTTAGTGTTCAAACACTGAGGAGGAGATTGCAGATATGGCACGAGTTCCTTATGCGAGTGTAGTTGGATGCTTAATGTATGTTATGGTGTGCATGAGACCTGATTTGGGTCAAGGTGTTAGTCAAGTCAGCAAGTACATGTCTAATCTTGGGAGAGAAAACTTGGCTACAGTGAAGTGGATTCTCAAGTATTTAAATGGTACAACTGACTATATGGACTTGTGTTTGGAGTCCAGGAGGTAGATTCAACAGTTGAGGGATATGTGGATTCAGACTACGTTGGTGATCTGGATAACAGGAGGTCTACTGCAGGGTATGTATTTACTCTTTCAGCAGGCCCCATATGTTGGCGATCTATGTTGTAGTCTATTGTTGCGTTGTCTACCACTAAGGATGAGTACATGGCGCTGGGAGAAGCAACTAAGGAGGCACTATGGGTTTGAGGACTTGTGGCTGAGTTGGGTGTTAAGTAAGATGGAGTTCAATTGCATTGTGACCATCAAAGTGCTATACATCTGGCTAAGAATCAAGTATATCATGCCAGGACGAAGCACATCAATGTCAGATTTCACAAGATTAGGGAGCTGGCTACTTTAGGTGAGATCATATTAAAGAAGGTACATACGTCATAGAATACAGTTGATATGTTGACAAAGCCAGTTACCACAGAGAAGTTCATACATTGTTTGAACTTAGCTCAAGTTCTTAAGTGCTAGGAAATGTATACCCCTCTCCCAGTTAGTAGATTTGTTTTATATAGAGCTACCAGAGAATTTTCATCAAGGAGGAGATCATTGTAATTAACTTAAATCTATAATGGGATGGGCTGGCAATTACAGGCCCCATCATTTGTTAAGGTAGTAGTGTGGTATGGCCAGTAGTTTTATTTGGGGATGGGTCTATGTTTATAAATAGACGGTTGCCTTAGGATTGTAAATATATTATTTTGCATAAAGTAATACAAAACCTTATAACACAGTTTCCTCAAAATCATTTTTCTCTCTCTTCGTCTTCCTTCTTTGATTTCTCTCTATTTTCACTCGATTTTACAACAGTCACTATGTTGAAGCTCAACCACCCTCTATGTGTGTTGGTTCCACATGATGATGTAGTTTGAATGGTGAGTGACTCACTTCCAATTCGTACGACCTCTCAGGTCTATGTAATGGAGGTCTAGCCTAGGATCCTCCTTTATCTGTGTTGGGATTAGGTGATGGCAACTGGATCCCGTCAAACTGGCGCATCACACGATTTGGGAGATGTCACTCAACTATATGAAAACATATACGTGGCACACAAGATCGTGCAATGTGACGACCAGCCAAATAATATGTAGACAAGGATTGGATATCATATCCTCCATGTACGGTTGCAATACAGCATGAAATAAGAGAAAAAAAATGTTATGATGAATATTAACAAAAGTGTGTGAGTACAATAATGAGTTTTAGAATATAAAGATATTAACCTGGTTTGAAGTCTACCCATCGAATGTATCTCTTAATGTGTGAGCAGGTGTGTAGCATGGTTGGTTACATCAAACTTAAGTGAAGATGGTGCAGGTGGTTGCACATGTCGAATAGAGCAACGAATATAGGAAATATACATAAATCTATCTCATGCCCATATCTGTAGTATCACTAGTGCCCCACCAATATCATTGTCTCCAACATTAGATTAGACGTCAGACATAGTTGTCGGTACAACCACGTTAGACATGCGGAACCCCAGTAATAAAAACTAGCCACATCGATATCCTCCAGCAAATACAAGAACATAAGGTGGACCTGGTTGCCTAACCGGTCAACAAATATATATAGTGCCACCGAGAAGCATGAGTATATACGCTATGTGTGCCTCATCATTGTATGCTCATCCGCATTAGGGGGGTAGATGTCTAAAGGGGGGCCTAACCAAGTGAGCTTAATCTAACTGTGGCACCCAAGATCTTTGAGATGAGCTCCAAGAAGATCATCGCGCAACGCTCCCCAATCCTTGTGCATACTACTAGTAAATGGGAGCCCATTTGTAGGCAACCAGATAATATAGCTATGTCATCTAGTGTGATTGTAGTCTCCCCTTATGGCATATGAAACGTGTGCGTCTCTCGGCGCCACCTCTCTACCAATGTTGTGACCAGATGCCAATCTAGCGAAATAAACGCCAGATTGGAAACACCAACATTGCCTCCAAATAAGGATGCATCATGTCACAATACGACGCGTGCGTTTTCATCGTACACTGGCCTCGAACCGACGACGATGTAACACCTCATACTCATTCCATTCCACATAGTCGTGGATATGTGACTACGCTGATGTCTAAGAATAGCGGCGAGGACCGGCTGAACATTTCGTGACATGCATTTGAATATTGAATTATCATAAAAATGATGAGTGTCTAAATGAGCATGTTTTAGGGATGTATTTCATATGTTTTATCAATATTTTTCATGCTTATTTTTCACTTTAATTAGCTTCCCCTAGTTTGTGTTTCAGTAGTGTTCTTACACATTTATTAATTAACATGAGAAATAACATAGTTAGGAGCAAAGTAGATGAAAATAGGAACGTGTGGGTGCAAATGGATCTCAAATCGAAGCTAAAACAAAGAAGTTAGGCCATAATGAATATTAGTTTGGTCTGTGTCCGGGTGTACAAACCCGGACCAAAGCATTGTAGCAACTTTTGTCAATTTTCGTAGTTGATCCGAGTGTTTGACTGAGAAAACAAACCCAAACTAATAGATTGGTGAGGCTTCTGTCGCTTTACAAGGGTGGTTTGGAAGGAACACCCGAACCCGAGAAGATGAGGTTAAGGTCGTCACTTAATTAGTTTCCCGAGGATTATATGCACTTGAGGAATGCCACGTATGCTGATCTGGGAATGTGCCTCGGACACAAACCCAGTCAAATTTTCAGCAAAACGCGATTAAACAGGCGGAAATAAAGAGACACATAGGGGGAGTGGAGCGCGGAGCGTAGGTGACGAACAAAAGAAAGAAAAAAACCCACTTACTTGGAAGCTCCCCTTAAACCTCTAATGGATATTTCTTCTTCCTTTCTCTTAATTATGCTATAATGTAGGATGAACCTCTCTTGTAGCTTGGGATTTGGGGGCATTCTTAAATCGACAAAACTTCATTGTTGAATCTTGAACATGTTTAATGCTTTATTTTGTTCCTTGTGCTTAATGTATGATAATTTTTTTAGTGATTATGACTCTTAAACTTGTCTACATATATTTGGGGATTTGCATAGGGTTTTGCTTAATTAATTGTCAATGTGTTAAATTAGTTGGTTTGAAGGTGTCGATTAGCTTAGCAAACATAAACCAGTTTTTCCCAACAAAATCTAACCTGACTTTGATACCATTAAATGTTATGACCTCAAAACCAGCCAGTTCTAAGGTCAAGACACATCGCATGCCTTTTAAACTAGAAGCACGCAAGGCTTCAAAAGTTGAAATTACATATATCGTTCACAAACTACAAGTGAATAAAACATGTTTGGAATCTAATAAGCCCAATGCAATTAAGGCATGACAAAACAAAGTATCTAAATAAAAGTCATATACTTAACGTCGTGACCCATGTTATTTGTGATAAATCGGATTTATTTTGGTATGTTATACATACGTTATCATATTTTAGTGGAAGTATGTTATTTTGAGGTTGTTTTGTTATTTGAGGATGGTTGGAGGGCAATTGGGTAATTTTGCCTATCAAGTTTTAGCTTGGAAGGAAGAAAATGGTCATTCCTCTTTCCACATTCATTTTTTATTTTTCATTATGTGTTTTCCCTCTCGCTCTTCCTTCTTCAGTTGCTCAATCTGATCTTGGTGCTTGATCGATGTTGTGTTGTGGTTCTACGTGTGGATTCTCGGTCTACGTGAAGTGAAGGATGCAAATCTGTTAGAGTTTGTGGTTAGTGTTCTCGTAATCAGGATTTGGGTTTCTTCTCTGTTTTGGTTGTTTTCTCAATTCTCTGTTTTTTTTGTTAAATTGTCTGCGTTGAGTTTTTCCAATCTGTGGTGGGTTTACCGTTCATATTCAATGGTTTTTGCAATGCGTCGATTCAATGTAGGTGGTAGATAGATTCGACTGAGTGTGTTCACTCATGAGGAATTAGGGATTTCGTTTAGTTTATGCTAGTTGATTTCCTGTCGATTTAGACTTTATCTTTGTGCAGTTTCTGAATTGGTTCTCTTGTTTTTGTACTTTGTCAAACTTACATTTCCAAAATAATTTGCTAAGATGAGATTTCTATGCATAATTGGTGTTCTTCATTTTGGATTTGACATTTTTTGACCCATCCAGACGTCTGTCTGGACTTGCATGTTTGAACAAGCATACAAACGTTTTTTATGCTTTGAACTATGTCCGAACTTTCATGTCCGTACGGTGTGTGAGGACAAATATGGGTTAGAAGTCTCTACTTATGTCCAAATTTCCAAGCTCGGACGCAAGTCCATACCACTTTGTTTTCAAGTCTTGACTTGTTAAACACAAGTTCGAACACCACCGTGTATGTTTTCTTTGGACTTTTATCCTAACTTCCAAGCCCGGACACAAGTCCGAACATCTTTATTTTGAGTCGCGGCATGCGTTAGGACTTCTAGCCCGGACACATGTCTGGACAACCTCCTGTTTTGCCTAAAAATATGCTTATGATCTTCGTTTTGACTTCTGTTTGTAGGGCTATGACTCCCTAAGTCTAATTGAGTGATTTTTTCTCGTTATTTACGTGTGTTTATACACTTCTGATTTGAAAGTTAAGCTTATGTTGTATGACCTAGTTTCTTTTCCTTTTGAGTCATGGATGGCTGGGTCAAGCTATCCTGTAGCATGCTGTGTAAGATGTCTTTCTATTTTGTTACACTGGCACTCTCCCTGTTTCTGCTATGGGATCGACGGGTCCATTGGTGAAATACCCCGAACTTAATTATGGTGATTAAATTATTCTAATATGGTATTTGAGGACCTAATAGTGCCTAAAGAATTTTGATGAAGAAAATAAATCCAAAAGAAAAGAGAAAACGCATAAAAAACACAAAACGTAAAATTATGCGTTACGTAACTCTAGGAGGTGTGTGACCTCAACTAGGATCCTAGATGGATTCCTAAGGCTTAGTTATGCGTAATTAATATACGGGAACGATTCCTGAAGAAAATGGATCCATAAAATGGATTAAAAGCACAAACGAGGCTTTAGAGCACGTTTTTCGAGAAAACCCAGAAACGTGACTTTGAGTGGTCAAATGGACCCGTAAAAATTATAGTAACTCAAATAACTATAATTAAACATTAATGGAAGCTTAAGAACCATTAAAATTAAAAAATGAGAAAAATCCAGAAAACGGGCTCGGTTAGTGAATAGTGCTAAAACCGGGAAAATTAACGAGCGTTATTGTGAAAAGACGAAAACGCCCCCGGCTTAATTACTATAAGGGGGCCAGTTTTGATGAGTGTTTAACACTCTCTCTCACACACTAGACTAGCTTTAATTAAGAGTAGTCAAAAAGCAAAAAGAACAAAAATTTAAAAAGGGTACAAAACTACCTTTTCTCCTCTCTCTCTCTCTCTCTTCCATTTCCCCCTCTCTCTCCCATTTTCCTTCTTTCCCAGCCTGAAGCCCTCTCTTTCTCCCATGGCTGGCGATTTTGAAGCTCCTCTATGGCTTCCTTATCTTCCTCCTCTTGCCCAAGCCACATTATTACTCCAAATCAAAAATAAATTACACAATTGAACTCCCCTCATCAAGAGCTATCTTCCTATCTTTTCAAAATCCCAAAACCTTGAAGTTGAATTTCATGGGTATAGCCCATTTGAAGAGGAAGTTGGAGTTTCTTGAAGCTTGGAGTCTCCTTTTTTATTTAAGGTAAAAAGTTCCAAGGAAAAACTCATTTTTCTCCATCCCTTGTCTTGGCCGATTTCTACCCATCTTGATGCCTTGTTCTTTTCTTTGTTTGGGCACTTGATTCAAGTCTCCAATGGTGGTGGAACCCTCCCTTTGATTCATGAGTGAAAACTATCCTAGAACTCCCAAAGGTAATGCCCTAATTTTTGTGCTATAATGCTCCTTCTTGAATTCTAGGGCTATTACATGAATCTAGGTATGGTGTTTAGTATTTAATTTCCCACTTGGGTGTTGGTCTAGAGGATTGGGCATTTGGATTGCCCTTGACCGATTTTGCATCAAGAGGAATGGAGAAGAGGAGAAGAGAAGTGAAAAAGAACACTTGGAAGCTTAAGGTAATTAAGCTACCCTAACACTTATGTTGAATGCTCTAGGAATTATGGGATGGGTAAATTAATGAATGAACCCAAAATGTGAGGGATAATGTGTTTGATTGAAGTTAGAGAGAATTTGTGAAATTGTTGTTTGAATTAAGGGCCTTAGAGTCAAGTGATTTGAATATATGTTAATATTGTTGGTTTGGTGAATTTTTATGAAGTATTGTGTGCTGGTAGGATCCCTTGTGGATGTGGCTAGTGAATTGATTTAGGAAAATGAAATTGTTCATTTGGGGATGTTAGGATTGTAGGTGAGTTATGGCAAAATTGGTGTAGAATCCTAAAGAGTTTTGGGTGTTGTTATGAGGGAAGAATGACCTAGGTTTAACTAGGTGTTGTAAGGGATTAAGTTGGTTAACTAACCACCCTTGAATTTGGATATAAGAGTTGGAAAATGAAGAGTAAAAATCTATAGCAAAATGGTATATGAGGATCTTGGAATTTCTAAAAAAAGAGTTAGTGTGCATGACCTTGGAAAATGGAGGATGGACTTGGGTATAGTTAATGGAAATGTCTAGGAAGACTTGAAATGGTCAAATGGGTTGAGAATGTGGTAACCTATCTAGAGAAAGGTTGGAAATGCATAAGTGTGCATAAGTGTAAAAATGGGAATTGAAATTAGTGGAATTGAACAAGAATTGGGTAATGAATTTGACCAATGATTAGGGAGTTCTTAAGGAGTGTTTAGGGTGTTTAAACATGTAGAAAACATGTACAAAGATTAGGGAATGATTAGGTGTGGATTAAGGTTGGAATTGGGGTTGAAAATGGACATTTTAGCAGCTTTTTAGCAGGGTCCGGGACTTAGGGGCCGAACCAAGTCCCGGACCAACCTTAAAAATGCCCTGAAAGTTAGGAAATAAAGTGGTCCAGGACTAGAGACCGGACCAGTAACCGGACCAAGTGTAAAAATGGGTCAAAACTTATGCAGAGCTTTGGTCCGGGACTAGAGACTCGGACCAGGTCCCGGACCAAGCACAAAATGTAACTGAGAGTGTTTTTAAGGCTCTAAAAGATGGGGGATTGATTGGTAATGGTTTTAGATGATGTTTAGGACTTGTTTGGTGACATGTAAATGTCCTTAGAAGGATAAACAAGGTTGAGAAGTGAATGAGGAAGTAAGAACTTAAGTTAACAAGAGTAAAACTAAGATTAACGGGATAACGGGGTAAGTAGGAGTAGTAGTCATTTACATACCGTAATGCCTTCATGTTAATAGAAACATTTGGAATGTTATCAGTGGATCAACTATGAACTGAGGAACGTAAGGTGACATGGTAGAGTAACCCATGGTATAAGGTATGATTTCTCATGCCCCGTATGCTACCAGGATTACACTGATTGTGTGTTGTGGATTGTGTGCCTACCTAATTAAGATAAAAGCATGAAAATGTTCTATTGCTTTGATTGTATATCTTGATGCATGCTGTGTGTACTAACCATCCTTGTATGATTGTGCCGTCTAACTTAGTGTTATAGACCGACTCATAATTGAGTACCGATTAGTTAGTGACTCGTAGAAAGAGTCGTTTCGCAAAATAACGACAACATGGAAACACACAAAAACTATCAATTCAAGAATAACGATAACGCAAACTTATGAACTCACTAGAACGTGGGAGAGTTGTACGGGATTAGTAAAATCCCGATAACAGTTAGAGAACTGAATTGAAATAATCCATGAAACAAATAATAGTGGAAAGATATAATGAACCTCTATTTAGAGGATGATGATAGTTCAAAGAAAGGAACTCTTGAGAGAAGTAAAAGAGATATAAAGGACCGCCAAACTCTTTTAAAAAGATAGTCGATCTACAATATGAAGATCCAACCAATATGAGAAATGTCCCGAACATACAAGTATTCGATAAGTTGGGGAAACCCTTAAATATGAGAATATTAGACTTTGAGAAAATTCCCTAAGCTATTAGATGATATCGAGAGTGATACTTCTAGGCTAATCCATGAGATTGTGATATGACTCCAAGAGAGGAGCATTTGGGAAATTGAGTAGTCCGGTAGAGAAACGGACATTTGTGAATTTGAGGAACTAGGTGTATAGTTCCGTTTGATAGTCGAACCTTCCCATTATGCTAGACCCGGTGTAGGGTCGTAGCCGGGAAGTAAGACGAGAATTTGTAAGCACGGTGGAGAGTCGTGTGTATGACTCTGCCCAGAGGTCATGGGTAATGACTTAAAAGATGTCCCTTTGAGAATTGAGAATTTGAGATTTGAGACTTGAGAATTTTGAGAATTTGAGATTGAGAATTGAGAATTTGAGATTTGAGACCTGAGAATTTGTGAGTGAAGACTGGAATTGAGAACTTGAGAGTTCAAATTGAGACTTGAGTTTGAAATTTGAGAATTTTGAGAATTGAGCTTAAGAAATTGAGGATTGAGAATTGTAGGACTTGAGTTGAGATTGAGACTTGTAGGGTTCACGAACCTAAGAGGATGAAGTAAGAGGATCCCAAGAGAATGGGTAAGATAAAGAACAAATGATTAAGGCATTAGTGAGGTAGAACCCTCAAGGCCTAAGAGTAAGTTAATACTAACTAACAATCTTGTGTGTTGGTTGTTATTGTATTCCTTGTTTGAATACCTTTGAATGCGAGCATGATTGTTGAATTAAAATGAATTCCATGTTCTCGACAAAGTAGTCGGCGTACCCCCGTTAGCAAGCGGGGTATGCGAATTTCATACCAGCAATTTGCTGAGCCCCTTGGGGCACCGTTTTTACTTACAGGTACCTTGGAGTCGATTACCGTTCGAGTGTAGGACGGGGATGACGGTTAAATATGGGCAGTTGATTAGGAACAATTGTACCATTGTAATTGTTGTATTGTACGTCTAAAATGGTGTCGACAATTGGAGGAATGTAGAGACTCGGTATAGAATTAATTTGAGGTTTGTATATGTATTTGAATTGGTTAAGGAATGAAAGGTAATTGTAATGGTTGAGTACTCGGTATTCTAGTTCATCAGACCGATATTATATTTGGATTGGCCTTGTTAGTCACGTGGGTGACTAACGGCATTGTATCACCCACCGTTGGAGTAAGAATTCCGCTGCTTTGGTATTGGTATTTGAGACGGATTAGGAGATAATGACTTGATTAGCGGTAAGGGTGTTACAATTGGTCTTTGGGTTATTTATGCATTGTCGAGGATCTTTTGATCCATTGGTCTTTGACCATTCGGTGTGTGTGCTTGGAGCTAGGGCCCCTTCTAATTTGTTCTCTAAAGTGTTCTAGCTATTGTGCCTTTTGTTTTGTTCAGGTTTTTTGTGCTCTTTGGTCTGTCTTGATAATCACCCTTTTGCTTGGAAAAATTATATGATTTCAGTGCGGTTTTTATGCGTACATATATGTATACTTATATATATATATTCGTTTGTTTTGTCTGTTTTGGACATACTTCGTTGATGAATTTTGCCTCCTAATGAGCATGTGGTTGCTCACACCTTTCTACTAACTCTTGCAGATTGATTAGTGAAGGTGTGCTTGCACCATTTGATTGGAGTTTTCTTAGCTTAGTTTTGGATTGGACTTTGTTATCTTTCTATTTATAGTTTCATACTTTGACCATATCTGTAGCCTATGAGCCTTTCTGTTATTTTGAATTAGTATTTGTTTGGAGCATTTTGTAAGCTTTGACTGTTTTATCATTTATATAAGTATTTTTAGGGTTTAGAAAATGATTTAATTAGTAGCCTTGCGCAGTCCTAGTTAGTATAGTGCGCGGTTTGTATTGACATTAGAACTAGCCCAGTTTAGGGGTCATACATTTAGTGGTATCAAAGTAGGTTTTCTTTTGCTAGGTGAATTGGGTGTGTCTACTTGTCTACGCTTCAATGTTTGTCTGATTTCGGTGTGTATGTTGTGGCTAATAAGTTTGGATGTTTGAATTCTCAAAATGCCACCACGTAGAAACCCCCTTCAAGGCGAGACTCCTCAGGGAGACATCACCAATATTGTGTAGCAAGTGGTTGCTCAAGTGCTGCAGAATGTGGGGATAGTTGCGGAGCCAGCGTTTGAAGCTGACAGTGGTGGTAGCAACGTCAAGGCGTTGTGGGAGTTTATGAAGCTAAAGCCACCCTCTTCAATGACAGCGGTGATCCTCAAGGGGCTAGTCACTGGATCATTATGAGAGTGATGGTGTAACAACCCCAAAACCACCCTGGTTAAGAGACTGTTACATACCGCGCGCTTATTACCTAAGACACACAAGGATACACTAGCGAATCCCCAAAACTAAACAAATTCTCATATATTAACAAGTAGCATATTATAGCCGCTTACATCTTACAAAAGCGGAAGCCAGAAAATACAAAAGGGCCTTAAAGCCGAACAAACTGAATACAGATCTGAAAGCCAAAACTAAAAGCGGAAGCTGAATCTTAAACACAAACTAAAACTTGCGAATCAAACAGAAACAGGGGTCAGCCAAACCATAGCTCAGCACATGATAAACTTCATCAGTTGAGCATGCTCAAAACAAATACTAAATATACGTATTATATATATATATTACGGAAACGCTTAGCCAGAGCAAAATCAGAGACAGAGCGAAAGTCCTTCAAACAGAAATAAGTCTAAAATAGAAGGAGCTAAGTGATGGTCAAAACAGATACTCAGTAGCAGAATACAAACAGAAAATAGAAGCTTATCAAATCAGAAACTTTCAGAAGCCGGAAAGCACACAACAGTTGTCTGAAACCAAAAACAGAGAGAGAAGACGTAGTAGAGCATTTTACAAATCATAGGCTTTCAAAAGACAGAAAGCACGCAACAGTCTATGAGAATTCAAAAACAGATAGAGCAGACGGAGGCAGAACAATATACAAACAGAGGTGGGACACTAGTGCTCAATGCATACAAACAGAATGAGAAAGATACCAGTAAACAAGACAGGGGTGACACATGTGAACAGAATAGAGAGTACATCCATGAACAGAACGGGGAAGACACCCGTGAGAGATAACAGAAGGATGTCCTACGCAACATGTTACGGGATAGTTAGGCCCAACCATCCACAACTCAGACACAGAGAAGACTAGGTCCTAAAACAGAAGCATTATACAATCAGAATAGAGCTTTCCTCAGAACAGAATAGAGGCCAGAAACTTATCAAACGGATCACAAGTCTTATTAAACTAGAAGTCGTATACCGACTGTCAAAACACGAAATCCAAACAGATCACAAGAGCTAGAAAACAGCAGATTAGCGACGGACAAATCCATCTCTAATCTGTCACTATAGCAGATTAGCGACGGATTTGTCTGTCACTAAATGAGTCATCGCTAATCCAAATTCTCATCGAACAACGTCATCTGTCACTAATTAGCGACGAATATGCCCGTCGCTGACAAATCCGTTAGCAACGGATTAGAGAGGGAACACACCCGTCACTAATTTGGCGACAAAAATATGGTTTTTTTATTAACGTTTAGCGAAGGAAAGTTCCATCGCTAAATTGCGTTAATTTTTTTAAAAAATATTTCATATTTTAATTTGTAATATATTTTCACCGATAAATTTTGACATATAATACATTTTATTCATATTGACCTGTAATATGCAATCCCATAAAGAGTTGTACTAATTAATCCCATAATATAAGCAAACATAATATAAAATTTCAATCAACAAAAGATACGAAGTAGTACAGTCAAAATTTGGTGCAGACATAGTCTCAAGCAAACAAAGTCTAACAAAGTATAACAAAATCAAATGTCATATCTATCTAATACCCGCCTCCCCAACCATGCCTATCCCCTGGATGATATCCCGTCTGATCACTGTTAGGAAAATTATGCGGTGGTCAATATCACAATTTATAGGCAAGTGGACCCAATCGAAGTAGTAATTAAAGTGTCGTTCCACTAGAAAATTGACTATCTATCTCCCTAGCTTCGGTAAACGGTAAAGAAACAACAATTAAAATGGGGGTTTAGCCGGTGGCAAGCTTAGTAGTTCGGTTAAAGACAAATTGTAAACTAAATACGAAAACTAAAATCGGTTGTTGATGAATTTGGATGGAAAGCACTCTAGGATGGTTATTATCAGCTAAATTCACCCCAACTTCACTTATAAACCCACTTCACTCGAATCGTCTATTTAGACTATTGTAATGACCTTCCAAATCATGGAAGAGATAACTCTTACCTAGCTACTTTCAACTCTCAAATCAAGTAGAGTTCAAATCACTAGATAACATTAATTGCAAGTCCACATTAATAGCCCCAAATTTCACCAACTAATAAAGCTAGCATAATCTAGGGTTTCTCTCTCTCTCTCTTTGGTCTCAACACTCAACTTAAAATCATGTGTTGTTGGGAATCACCATAAATGCCATAAATAATCAAGTTATAACATTAAATGAATAAGAGAGAGAAAACAATCACAATAAATGAAGTGTAGGTTTTACAAGCTAGTTGGGGGATTTAAGTTCAAATCCTCATCCCCAAGTGATAAATGAGACTACTCAAACATAGAGATAAGTAAAAGGAGAGAGAGATAAAATAAGCTATTGTTGAAGGTGGTCGAGCTTGGAGAAGGTGAGCTTTCTTCTTCTTCTTCTTCTTCTTCTTCTCTCTCTCTCTCTCTCTCTCTCTCCTCTCTCCCTCCTAGGTTGAGTGTCTAAGTGTGTGGAAATGAGAATGTCAGAATCAGCGTCAAATCTAGCAAATTTAGAGAAGTTTCCCGTCCGACCGACCCACAGTGGGTCAGTCCCATGGGTCAATCGGTCTTCTGGAGACGGGGCACGTGACCTTCTTTAAGTTCCGACCGACCTAGTGTGGGTCGGTCCTATGGGTCGGTCGACTGTAGAGACGAATTTCTCTAAGTTACGCGGGGCCTAGAATTTTCGTTATAGCTCAGAATTGCTCCCCGTTTGTGACGTTGGAAAGCTTGAAGAATGGGGAATCTGTCGACGCATACCACTAACTCTAAAAGGGTCCAAAAGTGTGCTCAATGTGATTTTTTACCTATCAAAAGATCAAACTATATAAGTTCACTATTAATCACAAAAACACTCTATTAAGTGATGAAATGAGCCTCGTACCAAGTAAAATGAAGGTGTATAAAGACATTAAAACATCATTATTTCAGCACTTATCAATCACCTGGACCACTTGAGCCATCATGTGGACCTCTAGACCACTGACCCCATCCAGTAGTACTAGAGCCAGCATCAGGATCACTGTACGGACCCTGCTGAGAGGGAAACATCTGGGAGATCTACGCACGTATCATCGTCTGCATCTCCTCGCTACGTATCTCCTAGCGGATCACTTTGCTCTCCTCAGCACGAATCTATTGCCTGTAATTTTCATCAAACTTCTGAAGCAGCTCCCACTCAATGTCCGTTTGCATAGACTCGTATGTGCTCTGGTCGTAGCAAGTAGCACGTGAGCTAGTGCCAGTGCTGTGAAATGAGTCAGGGGAGTATGCTGGTGCTAGCTCACCCACACCGTAGACCCTCTACTTTATGGATTTCCTTTTAACAGCCTTATAAAAATATCATTAGGGTCTACTGGTGTGGCTTGCAGAGATGAATCATCTGAGTGGCTGACTTTTGAGTGGCAGCATATAACAACTCTTTGTATTTATGCTTCAAAATAGTAACACAATAATATAACTAGTACTCATCACTAATGAATAAATTTGAATAATGTAGCATAATTTAAATAAGTTAAATTAAACACTTACAATAGTGTCCTCGACCTTGGAGCATACTGGCACACTGTTTCCATACTCATCCTTGCTCAAATGAGTGTGTATGAACAATATGTAAGCATTTGGCTCTGTACCGTATTTCTTAGTTTACCAAAAAACACTTTATTAAATTAGAAGCAAGGCTTTAAAAATTTTGACAGAACCTCCCCTATTTTTTTACATTGCCCCACACATAAAAACCAAGATTGTAATACTACACATATCAGAATCTGATAACAATCACAACTCACACCATGCATTCAAAGTTGCATGATCATATTCACATTCACATGTACTTGCATCCAGTTTCATATACACTTACAAAATAAAAAGACTCACCAGAACCCTCTTATGCTCCTTTATCGTGCGAGAACCACACAAATGAGTAGACAGACCACCACCAGGTTTGTGCTCAGTCCTCCAGTTGTGAGAGTTAGTCTTGCTAATGTTCTTGTACTTCTCATTTGCCCACTCCTATTCCCAAGCCTGCCAGACGTCATCTCTAACTTTTCTCTTTGTTCTCCCAGCATTCATCTTGTAGAGTGTGTCTGAATATCATTTTCTGCCCAAAACGCAGAATAACTCATAGACAACACTCTCAAGGTCAGGATCCCAATGGAAGCGCTTCTGCATAAATTAGTAAGTGTGAGCATAACTTATAAATAAAGAAGTTAAAGATCAAGTATGGTTAAGTACCTTGAACTCATTAAAATAGAATTGGCCATCCTGACCCAAATCCTCCCAACTATGACCCTATAGAAACCACTTCGTCTCAAAGCAAGGAAGAAAAGAACAAGCAACCTTGTTTGTAGGTAGTAACTCCCTATGATTATACAATGCATCACAAATTGACAATTAACATATATATAAAACAAACCTTATTGATAATTGTCTTGTAACTACACAATTTTGTACAATTACATGTCAGAAACAGTGATGACCACGCGAGGATCAACATTGTTACCGTGTGAAGCCTTTGAGCTTCACGGTGTGTCGTCAGATGGTAACTCATCAAGGAGTTGAGGAGTAGGTTGACGTGGAGGAGTAGGCTGCCGTGGAGGTGGAGGTGTAAACCGACGTCTCTCAATAGTCTGTTGTGAATCCGGGACTACAGTAGCAGAGTGTGGGTGAGTGTCAAAGTAAGGGGTCCCAATGGGCGCCCTCCTGACAAGGGCTGTGAAGGGGGAGGATGTGCAGAAACCAACGGGGATCCATGGCTGGATCCATTCACAAGATCAGCAGCCTTTTGAGAATCGTCTAGGGGAGTAGAAGTGCTGTCCCTACTTCTGCTTCGACCAAACGATCACCCAGATTTAAAATAACCCTTACCACCTGCCATCACTATGAAAACCCATGACAAACAGGGGCATTAAACACGTAATAGAATAAATATTTTTATACACTAATTAATAAACCAATTAAAACAATAATATATTGATGTTGCAGTAGCTTTATGTAAGTTTACTTGTCAATGGACATTAATTCAGTGGCGATAGATAACACACTATGATGAGTACCACTGAATAACTTTCTTTAAACGTATTCCGTCAACTCAAAAAATTTCTTAGCATCAGGATTTGGAGTATCCTCTACATCCTCTTCAACCTCTACAATAAAATTAATTGTATCCCCCAATTCTTTCGGAACCTTACCAACAACATGTGCAATCATTTGCTCCATCATTTCAACATATGGAACCTCAGTAGGCGTAGTGCTACTCAAGGGAGCTTGTTCGGTATGCACAAAACACAATTAGCTCATCCATAACACAAATCAACATATATTTACCCATAAACACAACACAATAATAGCTTATAATACAAATTATCAACATAAACTACACAATTTCGGTATAAATAACCAGATTTGTGATTTCCCCCAATTTAATTTCAAAATAAAATTTTTAGGGTTTAAAGACTTACCTTTCTGTAGAATCAGTTAGTAGCAGCTGTAGACACCAAAAATTCTCACCCCATAAAGCAAAATTCAAAAAAAATAAATAGAATAAGAGGGTCGTCGCCTTTCTTTTCGAAACTTATTCATGTACGTACCAAAATGAAACTGTTATTTGATGACAAAATTTCTAAATCAATTTTCAAAACATTCGTTTTCAAACCCATCCCTTTTTGTTATTTTCTTATTTTACCATTTTTTATTTATTTTATTATTTCATGTTAGCCAGCTCAGTTTTGTTCGCTTATTTATTTGCCTATTTGTTTTGTTTTGGTTAGCGCTATTTCATTACCGGTTTATTTTATCTCATTTCATTGAATAGATACTTTTACTTGTATTTTCTTTATTGGTACTTTTTTTTTGTCTTTATCATTATTATTTTCATCATATTATGTACATATTGTTACTATTATTATTTGTATGTCTTTTTTATAATTTCATTTTTTTTGGAAAACAGTTCATTCTCATTGCTGAAACTTTGTAGTCTTACTTTGCATTTCCATTGAAGAAGTTTATTCAAATCGGGTTATATGTTTCATTACTTTCACATGTCTGTATCAGCTTCTTCCATTAGCATGGTTGGTAGTCTAGATGTGGGAGAACCTCCAGGTCCACAGTTCGAATCCAAACATGGGCTTGTTACCCTTTTCTTTGTTTTAGTTTCTTCTTTCTTCATGTTTCATTGTGATTGAACTGAGTTGGGCTTTCAGACAAGCCAAATACGGCCCCAAAAAATCGTTCATACCATTACCCATCAGTTTCTACCGATCCATGACCTCAAATAAACCCTAGCCTACTGTCACAACCGCCACATGTCTTATAAAAGCAAGCTAAAGTCCTCAAAACTAGAGCAGCCGCAATCTTCCATTCCCTCGGTTTTCATTCATTCACCTACTCCCTCTCATTTCTCCATCCCTGAAAACAAGAAACATACAGCCCTTCATCTCTCTGTTCTCCTCACGCCGGTAATTTTGCTACCCAAACTGGCAAACACGAGACACACAACCTCCCTTCTTCATCCTTTTCACGTTGAAAAATGTACAAAAAAAAAACATCGAGGCTCTGCACTTCATTTCTTCTCCTCTTCAACAATCTGGCGAACTTGCTCAGCTCGTCATTCTATTCACTTTAGCAATTTTGCAACCCAACTGAGGAATAAGGAGTATACAGCTCCCATACCCTTCATTCTCTTCTTGGTGATTTTTCAACCTGCTGGCTTTGGGAGCGTACAGCCCTGAGCCTCTGTTCATTGTCTTCTTCTCACGGCAATTTACAACCAAGCTCTTCTTCCTCACGGTATTATTGCAACCCAACTGGCGAGCAAGATTGCACATGCTCTACTCCCTCTTCATGCTCATCGAACACTGGCAAACGAGGGACATTCCAACTCCTTTCATGTCTTCACGTACTCACAGTGATTTGCAACTCAACTGGCGACACCCTTCAGCATCTTCACCGACAAGGAGCGTACCTGCTCTCTTCTTCATCTTCACATTGATATTTTGCAACTCTTGCTGGCGAACGAGAGTAGCTACTTGCTACTGTATCCCTTCTCCTTTTCATTCTCGATGTCCAACTGGCGAATCGGAAGACATACCTGCTCTGAGCCTTCATCACTTTCTTCACTCATGGTGCTTTGCACACCCAACTGGCGAAGGCGAATAAGGAGATACCTGTTTCCTCTGTCGTTGTCTTCACCAACGCTTGCGAACAAGGAGCATAAATGCTCCGTCACTTCATTCTCATGACGGCTTTGTGCCTTCACTTTTTTTCACCTGCGAACAAGCACACACGAGGGTTCCAGCTGAAGTCGATCTCGCCTACGAATGTGGGATTAGAAGTGACTATTCAAACACAGAGATAAGAAGCCAAAACCGAGCCAGAAACTATAATCGATGGGGTGGAAATCTAGATCTTCCTCCTGTTTGGATCGCATACTTGCTTCGGATGAGTGCCTGCACTAGCTGTGGTAGTTTCATGGGATCGCACTTGACCAGGGCATGAGCACAGTGTCTCTGTTTGTAAGAAATTCATGTTTCAGTTTCTTATTTTCCTCATTTTGCTTGGCTCATTCTATGTTGGATTTGAAGCCTCTCTGTTCAAGAACTATCTGCTAAACCCATTTTCAGGGTGTGTCCTTCGTTTTGATATTGGCCCATCAGTTTCGTTCACTACTGCGAGGGTCTTGTCTCCCTTTCTTCTTTTTTGTTTTGTTTTCTTTTCTTTTCTTTTATGTTTCGTTTCAGGTGTCCTCGTGAGTCTTTATTTCTCTCTGGATGGATTTTGTCTGGCTACTTGGACACAATGTGGAGATCGACAACCCTCATCCAGTGTAAACTCACCAGTGCAGGTTCTTTCATTTGGTTTAAAGCGCCCGAATCGCTTTTTATGTATGATTCAGAGCAGTTCATGGTCTTAAGCATTCTTTTAGGAAATAACTCTCGTCTACCTTACTGCAGTATCATATGGATTTGTCCATTTGATTATGTCAACGAGCTAATATGCTTCACTGTCTTGTGGGGAATCTTTGTTTACTCCTTTCTCGATTTTGATCTCTGATCTAGCTCGGCTTTTAACTCTCCTAGTGTAATGGCATGCCTAACACACATGTTTCTCTCTGTGGTTTGACCTTTGGTCTCTGTATTGTTGCGTTCTAATTTTACTGTCATGAACCCTTGTGATCTTTAGTTTCTATTAAGTGTAATCAATTCAATGCTCTAGGGATGTATAATATCGGAGGTTAATTTGTTGAGTCTTTGTTGTTCATACTCGTAGTTCTCACAAGAGTTAAGAGTAGAATAGTAACCTTTTGAGAGAAAACTAGCTATGCTAACCGAGATTTTGTAATCTTTAATAATAAATTTGTTAGGCTCTATTTATGAATTACTTAAGCAGAATAATCCAACCATAGCCTCTTCATGAGAGGCTGAGTTCTTGTATTCATTCATGTATGACCATCGATGATTTGGTATTCGATCCTATCCCTTTCACTATTTGCTTATTTGATTTTCTGCTTATACCTTGGTTTCATGTTTTTACTGAGGTACGTACAATCGATTGGATATGGACAATGCCTGTTTGACTTGGCCCACGCCTCTTGCTTGGCTTGAATTTGACCATGGGCTTATCAAATTAAGGACTTTGGTTTGATATTTGCTCACCACTGCTAAGACGGGATTATGGACACTCGACCACCCTATTCGGCAAGATTTCTCCTATATTTGACGAATGATGAAATCGGGGGCAGGCCACCCCGTAGGTTGGTTTCCTATCACCTACACCTCTCCTTGATCATGACCAACAACATGTTTACATTTCTAGCATCACTGTTTGCTCCTTGTGTATAGACTCGATTTGAGAAATTGATTATAGCATGATTTTAGTTCAATCTTTGCTTGAGACTAACTCATTTAATTGATACGTTTTGTTTCATAATGTTATTCCTGTTGTCTTGACATGTATGTCTTCAATTTTTAATGGTGTTTCTGCTTGGCATCTATTTCTCTTTTGTCGTTTCTCGCTTCAATTGTAAATCGACATTACAGGTGGCCATAGAACAGCCCTTTAGATTGCCCACTTATTTCTGGACACTTAGAGTTCAGTTTAGAAAAGCTTCTAGGTTCAGGGATGTTCCTTACTCAAACGGGCCGTAGAGTCTGGTCGGTGGGGAATGCCCTTCCTGTATAAAACTTTCCAAACAATCCATAATTGTCAGAATAAAACTCACAATCAATGATTCGTTTCAATCAATAAAAATCCGATTCAAAATCCAAAATTCAATTCTGAATTCAGTCCAGAAATTTAACTTCAGATCAATCTCTCTCATCAAACACACTATAACATCAATCTTTCTCATGCTCTAACGTCAAACACTCTTCAAAATCAACCTCTCTCATGCTTATTCATCAAACACCCTTAAAATCGATCCTTCTCATGCTCTAACATCAAACACATTTCAAAAGCAATCCTTCTCACACTCACTCATCAAACACTCTTCATACACAATTCAAATTCATTCCAATTCATTGTCAATCCCAACTTCAAATCATCCAGTTGAGGACCAATAATCAAATTCAATTGAGGTCCAATTTGAAGCCCAATTCGGGGCAAATCAAAAGGCCTAAATCGGCCCAATTTTCAAATCTTAAATCAGACCAAAATCACAAGACCCATTCTGGCCCAAATTTCTAAGGCCCACTTCGGCCAACCTTTCAAGGCCCATTTCGGCCCAACTTCTAAGGCTCATTCCGGCCCAATTATCAAGACCCACTTTGGTCCAATTTCCAAAGCCCAATTCGGTCCGCTCTTTCCAAGACAATTCGGCCCAATCCAAAGCCCAACTTGAGGCCCAATTCAAATCCCAATCCAAAGCCCATTTTGAGGCCCAATTCAAAGCCCAATCCAGCCCACTTTCAAGGCCCATTCCAAGGCCTCAACCTGGTCCATCAGTTCAAATTTGGCACACAATCAATCCAAAAACCGATGCAATCCCATCTCAAATTCAAATCCATTCAATTCAGCCCAAATTCAACCCGACTTGTAAATTCCAATTCGATTCAAATTCATTCAATTCCAAATCAACTTCAATTTCAATTCAATTCCAATTTCCCTTAAATTTAGAATGTCTCACAGACCCGAGTGTCTCATAGAATTTGTCAACTCAAGGTTTCAAATGTCTCACAAACCAGAGCGTCTCATAGACTACAACATCCCACACTTCAAACATCTCATTAGGATTCAAACATCCCGTAAAAACTCTCAAATCTCAAACAACATTCAAATATCTCCAAGCTCCACAAACATCAAAACTTCCAAATCCCCGAAATAACACTGAACTACGTAAGGTCCGTTCTCAACAGGGAATTGAGTACGTAGGCAACCCACACAGGGTGCGACCCCACATCAATCAAAATGTCGTTTTCACTGAGCCGTCTCACCTCCAAACAACCCCGTATTGTCTCACAGACCCGAGCGTCTCACAGACTTTGTTATCCCAATGATTCGAATATCTCACAGACCAGAGCATCTCACAGACCCGAGCGTCTCACAGATCCGAATGTCTCATAGACTTCGACATCTCAAGGGTTCAAACGTCTCATAGACCCGAGCGTCTCACAGGCTAAAACATCCCATACTTCAAACATCCCATACTTCAAACATCCCAGGAGGGTTCAAGCATCTCCTAATAACCCTGAACTACGTAAGGTCTGATCTCAACAGGGAGTTGAGTACGTAGGCAGCCCATCTAGGGTGCGACCCCATTCCAAACAAAAAACCATTTCCCCCCTCTGAGGTGGCTCTCATATCTCTTAAAATATTCAAACCTTCTTCGGTTCCCACAAACTTCAAACCATCAGACTCTAAGTCTTGTCTATTCACTCAACCTCAGACTTTTTCCAAATCTTCATTCTATACTCATCTGAATTCCCCAACTCCTCTCATTGGTGCTAGCTTGGCAGAAAAGCTCACCTCATCCACTCTCTTTCTCTCTTCCTGTCCTAATCCTATCCTTTGGCTTTAAATTGAATCTCTCTAAAAAGGTTTTGAAAGAAGACAATCCCGACAATTGGAGACCGAGGTTTCCTCGGGCACCAATCCAAAGTCGTGGTCGTTGCCACTTCTGAGGGGTGTAACCCAGTGCGAACCCAACGTAGAATCTCTGTAAATGACCAGATAAGTCCTATCCATAGGCAACAATCTCAGAGTCAACTAACGGTTCTTAGAACCCTTCTCCTCCCTTCCTAGTTCTTTAGGTCAAACTAGGTGGCGACTCTAGTCAATTCCACCTTATAGAGGCATAAGTCCGCGTGGAGCCCATCGAGAGCGGGTGTAGTGCACGCTTGCACTCCTTTTATGCTTTCTGGGAAAAACGGACGATTAAGTAGGTATTTGAGGGATGCCAAGAATAACGGGTTTTCACCCTCCACAGAATGACTTTTTTAGGATCTAGGCTTCTCAGTTAGACCATATTTACATAGACCCCCCTCATACCGAAAAATCACCCTCCACAGCAGCAGCCTAGCGTCGCGTAGCTTTCGGTGGCATTTGGTGGCCGGAAAACGTCTACAACTGGCCAAAATTGAGCAAATCAGGGCTGGTTTTCTCGGGAGAGTTCACACTTCACAGAGAGAATTCAAAAACTGGGAAAATAAAGAAGAAGGTCAGGTGTGTTTATGATTTTACTAAATATTTTACGACAAAAATGTCCGTCGCTAGTCTGTCGCTAAACTAAGGTAAAACAACACCGTTTTGATTAGTAAACGTGAACCGCATACAAGGATTAACAGCCCCAAAACAACATCGTTTAACTATGTTTGGCGACGGACAAGGCCGACCCCAGTCTGTCGCTAAATTAACTAAAAATGATGTCATTTTCATTAGTAAACTTAAACCGCTGGCAAACACTGGCAGCAAAAAAATGACGTCGTTGTGCGTTAAATTGGCGATAGAAATATTCCATCACTAACTTTTTTTTTACATTTTAAAAACAATAGCGACGGTATTTTCGTCAATAGTCCGTCGCTAAAAGAGGCGCCAAGACCTAAAAATTTGGCGCCACCAGACCCGCCCAAATTTCATCGCCATTTCGTAGTCTTTCTGTCGCTAAAGATTCCGTCGATAATCCGTCTCTATTCCGTCGCTCATTAGCAACAAAATTTTGCCCGTCGCTAAATCTGTCTCTAATTAGCTGTTTTCTAGTAGTGATACTTCCAGACTAAATCAGAGTTCAAAGGCATATCTAAGACTTTCAAATCAAAATACACATAAACATGTGCCAAAACATATTAGAACAGATAGTACTCAAAGAGAGGAACACAACGTCATAAACGACACTCAAAATGAAGCTCAAATGAAGAAGTTATGTGAAATCAGAGGCGTTTCTGGACATACGTCCAAACCTACAAGTCTAGACACATGCCGTGACACAAACATAGGTGTTCAGACATATGTAAGTCTGGACACATGCCAAATCTGAAAATAACACATGTCCAGACATGTGTCCGGATCACAAGTCCGGACGCATGTCCAGTTTGAAAACTAAAGGTGTGTCCAAACTTCTATCCAACCCTACAAGTCCGGACAGAGTCCGAAAGTTAGTAAAAACATGTCTGAAGTTGTGTCTGGAATTCTTTCTCGCATCCCGTCTGGACACAGCAAAATAGGCGACTGAAAGCACACGCCCGAGGCACCTGTCCAGGCATACAAGTCCGAACGGATGTCCAGACACGACAAAATCTATAATTCTTGAAAACGAACAAAAGCAACCCCATAGCTGAAAACTACCATTGTTAAAACATCAAACTCCGTATCAAAATACGCAAAACAAAACACATTCTCACGGGGTTTTAACGAAACAAAACACAATTCCAAATCCTAATTAAATCCACAACGAATTTAGAGAATCAAACAACATATAGTGAAATAAAATAAAAAATTGGAAACCCCGG
>CM041776.1:300386890-300555289 GCA_023374045.1 Limonium bicolor | reverse complement strand
TTACCTGGTCTGTTGTTGATCGATTTTAGCTCTTCGGGGTTACCTGCAAAGCTAGGACCTTCACAGTTGAACGTTTCGTGGGCTCCTCCACAATTCTCACAGCAAGGATTCAGGAAAGGCGAAGAAGTAGCTGCCTTCGCGGTTTGCTGTTGCGTCTGGTTTACAGCTAACTTTTCCACAACTTTAGTAAGAGCTGTTAGTTGAGCGGATAAATGATCCTGTGGGGGAATATTATACATACCTGCTTTTGGCTCACCTCTCCCCTTGTTCTTGCACCATTGTCTGGTACTAGCGGTCATGGTGTCCAAGAGCTCCATCGCTTCATCTCCAGTTCTTGCCATAAAGTTTCCTCCAGATGAGGAACTTAGTACTATTTTGTTTGAATCGTTTAATCCCTTAAAGAATGACAGTACTAGTTCTTCGCTACTCATACCATGGTGTGGGCATAGAATTTGCAGCTCCTTGAATCTATCCCAAGAATCATACAGGGACTCACCTGGTTCTTGACAAAAGTTTGTGATTTCAGCGATCTTTTCCCTTGTCTTTGACGGTGGATAGTACTTCGCCAGGAACTTGTTTGCCAAGTCAGCCCAAGTGTGGATGCTACCCGGTTGCAGACTCCTTAGCCACCTGGACGCTCCGTCTTTCAGAGAATAGGGGAACAGCTGTAGACGAATGCGCTCATTCAGGTTCCCCGTCTTGTTGAATGTATTGCAGAAGTCCAGGAATGCAGAGATGTGGTGTGGGGCATCATCTGAGTCAAGCCCGCTGAATTGCCCTGGTGGTTCAAAGTGGTGATGAAGCTCGTCTTGAATTGCCAGGCGCGAGCTCAGCTTGCGTCACTTGAGGGAGGACGATAGCAGAGGATCGTCCTTCTACTGATGGTTGCTGGTACTCCCCCAGAGTTTGTCTGGTCGTCATGGCAAACTGTAGTTGTCGCCTGCTGTGGAGAACTCTTTCCATTTCTGGCTGAAATTCAGCTATAGGTTCTCCTGCAGATCGAGTCCGACGCATAAGAGACGAGTTGGTATGAATATGGAAAAACTAGATTAACTATATACGTGGCAAAAATAAAGAGAAAATATCAAACAAAAAGTAAAAAAAAATAAAAGAATGAAAAATTTAACTTATCCCAATTTAATAATAATTGTCAATTAACCGTGCCGGAGGTCCCCGGCAACGGCGCCAAAAACTTGATGGAGAAATATGTGACTTTCTACCACATAGGCAGTGTACCTATCGTTTTGCGGGTATAGTGATTAAATGGGGTTGTCGATCTCAGGGACCTCGTACAATTAATTGACAAATATTTGATTAACTGGAAATTAAGTTAAACTAAAGAAAACAGGAAATATCACTTTTTCGGTTTTGATTGATTGATTAAAAAGAAACTAAACTACAAGGAAAAATAGAACAATTTAAATAAACACAGAGGGATTTAAAGAGTGGTGAATGTGATAGATAGAAAAACGCATCCCGGGTTGTTTGCTTACCTATTCCTTTTATATCTGTTACTAAATTCTTCCTTTAATTTTACTGCAGTAACTCATAAACTTTAATTAATTCATTAACGACTAAGTATAATGAATCCTAACCAATTGTTAGACCTAGCAGCAGGCTAATGCTCTAGACCGGACACAATTAATCGCATAAAGAACAGTTTCTATTGGAGTCTAATTAACCTATAGGCGGGATCACGCTTCTAGCTGTTAATTAGGTTCAACTTCCTTCATCTAGTTATTTATCTCAGCTCTCGCATTTTAATAAAATAACTACAAGGGTTGTTTTAACTACCGGCCAAATAATTAAAACACTTGAAGGACAGGAATTGAACTGTTGCAGTTAACTAAATTTATTTAAAGAAATACATAACAAAATTTAGGAAATAGGTTCGCTTCCCAACCCGGGAAGCTAAAATACTTACTCGCTCATCGTTACAGAAACAACAATAACAGAGGAGGAATGCATTAAATAAATTAAAGTAAGGGTAAGAGGTAACTCCAGTTTAGAAGTTCACTCCGGATCCTTGCTTCAACTTCGTCTTGCGCTGTCCCGTCTGCTAATTTATTTCTGTAGAGCTGGTGCGTAATAGTGGAAATAAAATAAAGAGCGGGATGTATGTGTTACGTGGGAATTTAATGGAGTGGATGGATGATGATTTTTGATGAAGTGAATGGAGTGCGATCGTGGGAGAATGCGTGGGTGAACGGATTAATTCGTGGACTAATAAATGAATGGATTGATAAATGGGTGCGTGGATGACTGGATGATTTTTTAGCAAGCAGAGTGTGGGTTTATATAGGCGGAGGATTTCAGAAACAGACAACGGAGAAGTGACAGGGACTGTGAGCTAGTGAGTAGATGGCGGTGGAGTTGGTGCAGATCCGTGAAGATTGCAGTCAGAGATTTCATCGGGCAGAGCAATTGATTGCAGAGACAGTCACGCGTGCACAAATTAAGGTGGGCGACCGTCTGCAATTAATGAAGGTAGTTCGACTGCGGCGCCGCGGAAGAAGAAAACTCTGTTCGGTGTCGAAATTCTGTTCTGGCCGCGCCTTAACAGGCGGTTGCTCTTGGTCCCGTCCGCCTGATAAGAGGCGGTCGTCTCTACTGCGCCTCTTCTCGTGTCCGCGCGTTATGAGGCGGACGCCTCTGCGCCCTGTCCGCATGTTATGAGGCGGACGCCTCTGCGCCCTCCTGTCCGCCTGTTTTGCCGATGTACAAGTATATTATATATGTATATATATATATATACGAGTGTTGTCTAATCTTGAATCGGCTCCAGATTCTTCGTTATAAGTCCGTTTGACTCGCCGTTTGTTGCGTTGGAAAGCTTATGAAATAAACTATTTGATTCCAACACTTTTTCCTACATTTAACACATAAAATATATCAATTCATATTAAAACATAAATCTAGGAAAATCATAAGATAAGTGAGAAATATTACTTAAAATACTACAAATTGTAAGGTAATTAAACCCTTAAAAGTCTATATATTTCGCACTTATCAACTTCTGAAGCAGCTCCCACTCAATGTCCGTTTGCATAGACTCGTATGTGCTCTGGTCGTAGCAAGTAACACGTGAGCTAGTGCCAGTGCTGTGAAATGATTCAGGGGAGTATGCTGGTGCTAGCTCACCCACACCGTAGACCCTCTACTTTATGGATTTCCTTTTAACAGCCTTATAAAAATATCATTAGGGTCTACTGGTGTGGCTTGCAGAGATGAATCATCTGAGTGGCTGACTTTTGAGTGGCAGCATATAACAACTCTTTGTATTTATGCTTCAAAATAGTAACACAATAATATAACTAGTACTCATCACTAATGAATAAATTTGAATAATGTAGCATAATTTAAATAAGCTAAATTAAACACTTACAATAGTGTCCTCGACCTTGGAGCATACTGGCACACTGTTTCCATACTCATCCTTGCTCGAATGAGTGTGTATGAACAATATGTAAGCATTTGGCTCTGTACCGTATTTCTTAGTTTACCAAAAAACACTTGATTAAATTAGAAGCAAGGCTTTAAAAATTTTGACAGAACCTCCCCTATTTTTTTACATTGCCCCACACATAAAAACCAAGATTGTAATACTACACATATCAGAATCTGATAACAATCACAACTCACATCATGCATTCAAAGTTGCATGATCATATTCACATTCACATGTACTTGCATCCAGTTTCATATACACTTGCAAAATAAAAAGACTCACCAGAACCCTCTTATGCTCCTTTATCGTGCGAGAACCACACAAATGAGTAGACAGACCACCACCAGGTTTGTGCTCAGTCCTCCCGTTGTGAGAGTTAGTCTTGCTAATGTTCTTATACTTCTCATTTGCCCACTCCTATTCCCAAGCCTGCCAGACGTCATCTCTAACTTTTCTTTTCGTTCTCCCAGCATTCATCTTGTAGAGTGTGTCTGAATATCATTTTCTGCCCAAAACGCAGAATAACTCATAGACGACACTCTCAAGGTCAGGATCCCAATGGAAGCGCTTCTGCATAAATTAGTAAGTGTGAGCATAACTTATAAATAAAGAAGTTAAAGATCAAGTATGGTTAAGTACATTGAACTCATTAAAATAGAATTGGCCATTCTGACCCAAATCCTCCCAACTATGACCCTATAGAAACCACCTCGTCTCAAAGCAAGGAAGAAAAGAACAAGCAACCTTGTTTGTAGGTAGTAACTCCCTATGATTATACAATGCATCACAAATTGACAATTAACATATATATAAAACAAACCTTATTGATAATTGTCTTGTAACTACACAATTTTGTACAATTACATGTCAGAAACAGTGATGACCACGCGAGGATCAACATTGTTACCGTGTGAAGCCTTTGAGCTTCACGGTGTGTCGTCAGATGGTAACTCATCAAGGAGTTGAGGAGTAGGTTGACGTGGAGGAGTAGGCTGCCGTGGAGGTGGAGGTGTAAACCGACGTCTCTCAATAGTCTGTTGTGAATCCGGGACTACAGTAGCAGAGTGTGGGTGAGTGTCAAAGTAAGGGGTCCCAATGGGCGCCCGTCCTGACAAGGGCTGTGAAGGGGGAGGATGTGCAGAAACCAATGGGGATCCATGGCTGGATCCATTCACAAGATCAGCAGCCTTTTGAGAATCGTCTGGGGGAGTAGAAGTGCTGCCCCTACTTCTGCTTCGACCAAACGATCACCCAGATTTAAAATAACCCTTACCACCTGCCATCACTATGAAAACCCATGACAAACAGGGGCATTAAACACGTAATAGAATAAATATTTTTATACACTAATTAATAAACCAATTAAAACAATAATATATTGATGTTGCAGTAGCTTTATGTAAGTTTACTTGTCAATGGACATTAATTCAGTGGCGATAGATAACACACTATGATGAGTACCACTGAATAACTTTCTTTAAACGTATTCCATCAACTCAAAAAATTTCTTAGCATCAGGATTTGGAGTATCCTCTGCATCCTCTTCAACCTCTAACATAAAATTAATTGTATCCCCCAATTCTTTCGGAACCTTACCAACAACATGTGCAATCATTTGCTCCATCATTTCAACATATGGAACCTCAGTAGGCGTAGTGCTACTCAAGGGAGCTTGTTCGGTATGCACAAAACACAATTAGCTCATCCATAACACAAATCAACATATATTTACCCATAAACACAACACAATAATAGCTTATAATACAAATTATCAACATAAACTACACAATTTCGGTATAAATAACCAGATTTGTGATTTCCCCCAATTTAATTTCAAAATAAAATTTTTAGGGTTTAAAGACTTACCTTTCTGTAGAATCAGTTAGTAGCAGCAGCAGCCTAGCGTCGCGTAGCTTTCGGTGGCATTTGGTGGCCGGAAAACGTCTACAACTGGCCAAAATTGAGCAAATCAGGGCTGGTTTTCTCGGGAGAGTTCACACTTCATAGAGAGAATTCAAAAACTGGGAAAAGAAAGAAGAAGGTCAGGTGTGTTTATGATTTTACTAAATATTTTACGACAAAAATGTCCGTCGCTAGTCTGTCGCTAAACTAAGGTAAAACTACGCCGTTTTGATTAGTAAACGTGAACCGCATACAAGGATTAACAGCCCCAAAACAAAATCGTTTAACTATGTTTGGCGACGGACAAGGCCGACCCCAGTCTGTCGCTAAATTAACTAAAAATGATGTCATTTTCATTAGTAAACATAAACCGCTGGCAAACACTGGCAGCAAAAAAATGACGTCATTGTGCGTTAAATTGGCGATAGAAATATTCCATCACTAACTTTTGTTTTACATTTTAAAAACAATAGCGACGGTATTTTCGTCAATAGTCCGTCGCTAAAAGAGGCGCCAAGACCCAAAAATTTGGCGCCACCAGACCCGCCCAAATTCCATCGCCATTTCGTAGTCTTTATGTCACTAAAGATTCCGTCGCTAATCCGTCTCTATTCCGTCGCTCATTAGCAACAAAATTTTGCCCGTCGCTAAATCTGTCTCTAATTAGCTGTTTTCTAGTAGTGATACTTCCAGACTAAATCAGAGTTCAAAGGCATATCGAAGACTTTCAAATCAAAATACACATAAACATGTGCCAAAACATATTAAAACAGATAGTACTCAAAGAGAGGAACACAACGTCATAAACGACACTCAAAATGAAGCTCAAATGAAGAAGTTATGTGAAATCAGAGGCGTTTCTGGACATACGTCCAAACCTACAAGTCTAGACACATGCCGTGACACAAACATAGGTGTTCAGACATATGTAAGTCTGGACACATGCCAAATCTGAAAATAACACATGTCCAGACATGTGTCCGGATCACAAGTCCGGACGCATGTCCAGTTTGAAAACTAAAGGTGTGTCCAAACTTCTATCCAACCCTACAAGTCCGGACAGAGTCCGAAAGTTAGTAAAAACATGTCTGAAGTTATGTCCGGAATTCTTTCTCGCATCCCGTCTGGACACAGCAAAATAGGCGACTGAAAGCACACGCCCGAGGCACCTGTCCAGACATATAAGTCCGAACGGATGTCCAGACATGACAAAATCTATAATTCTTGAAAACGAACAAAAGCAACCCCATAGCTGAAAACTACCATTGTTAAAACATCAAACTTCGTATCAAAATACGCAAAACAAAACACATTCTCACGGGGTTTTAACGAAACAAAACACAATTCCAAATCCTAATTAAATCCACAACGAATTCAGAGAATCAAACAACATATAGTGAAATAAAATAAAAAATTGGAAACCCCGGTGGGTGAACATACGCAACCAAATCCATCTACCATCTACCATCTACCTCACATCCGAAGCAATTGAGTCTCTATAGACTCCACACAACCCTCTCCTTGAATCTTTACTCAAATCACGAATAGACGGACTAAATAACCGGATTCCAAAATCAGAATTAGAAAAGAAAAGGGAAGAACTCAAAGAGGAACAGAATCATAATCTACATATACAAACCTTAAAGATGAATAACCGAAGAATAAAATTCCACAAGCGAATCTCCAATGAATAATTATGGGAGGAGATTGAAGAAGAAGAAGAGAAGCAAAGGGAGGTTATTGTGGTAAAGCAGAGCAAGGGTTTGAGAGAAGGGAAGAACCATCGTGAGAGAACGTCAGAAAAATGGAAGAAGAAAAATAACTTGAATTAGAGTAGGAAGGGATGAAGAAAATAAAATCAAATAATTAAGAAGTACCTTCCTTAACAAATAATTAAAAAGATGAGAAAATCATATTTCTAAGTCTCCTTCCTCAAAGCTAACGTACTAACAGTAAGAGAATGTCATAAATACACTAATATAAGATCGAAATCAATATGAACCCCCTTTGTGCATCAGAAAGAAAATAAAAAAAGTATCTAGGGCGTAACAGATGGGCTGTGAGGAGGAGCAGAAGGTAGAACTTACAACCTTTATGTTCCAGAAAGGAGCTAAGGAGTGGTGTAAGTTGGTGGAGAACAAGTTCCCATACCCTTGGACGTAGGAGCAGTTCTTTGAGTGCTTCAATTAGCAGTTCTATCCAGACGTCTACCAGGACCAGAAGTTTGTAGAGCATGGTAGACTCCATCAAACTTCTGAGATGACAGTGGATGAGTATATTTGTGAGTTCATATCTTTATCTAAGTTTGTGCCAGAGCCAGATGAGAACCGGAAGGTGAGGAAATAGCGAGTGGCTTAAGGCCAGACATTAGGGCAGTTGTGGCCCTTTACGACACAAGACCTTCCGAGATGTGGCGGATGTGGCTCTCATTATGGAGAGTGAGGTTAAGGCTAAGTAGTCTGTTAGGAAAGATCAGATGAGGAAGTAGAGGTTCGATGACTCCGAGAAGAAGGACCATGCTTGTTATTTGAAGAAGTAGTACTATGAAGACGTAGGCCTTCCTATTCTTTGTGGAAAAAGTGTGAGACTTGTGGTAATTCCCATCCTGGACTGGAGTGCTATAAGAAGACCAACACATACTTAAAGTGTAGTTCTTTGGAGCACCGCATTATTGATTGCCCTCAGGCAAAGAGGAGTAGTGGTGGCTCAGGTGGTGAAGATGTTGCTTATTCGTCAGGGTCCAAGGGGAAGCTGGATTAGAAGAAGCCTCGGGCTCAGGCGAGAGCATTCATCTTGTTTGGAGAGCATGATCGAGTGGTTGATCAGGTGGTGTAAGGTATTCTTCAACTTTCTTCTCAGCCTATGTTTTGCCAATTTGATTATGGAGCTACCAACTCCTTTATTGCTGATGATTTAGTGGGTAAGCTTGGTTTTTCTATTGAGCCTCGTGGAATCGAGTTATGTGTGACTCATCCTTTGGGAAATGAACCACCTATGGTTTTGAATTTTGAGTGTAGAGGTTGCCTTGTAATAGTACAGGACAAGACTTTGTGTGTTGATCTCATTCCCTTGTGGATGTCTTTCTTTGATGAAATTTTGAGCATGGATTTTCTGTCTGCACACCATGCCCGTATTGTTTGTGTTGTTAAGTTGTGTTTGAAGAGGCGGGTAGGCCCTGTTTACAGGTTGTAGGTAATATTGTGCCCTGTTTGCCTCCCATGATTTTAGTGATGCAAGCATTTTGGTATTTGAGGAAGGATTGTCAGGGATTCCTATGTTTTATCCCTGAGGTTAGAGAGGAGTTAGAACTGGAGGACATCCTAGTGGTTAGTGAGTTCCCCGAGGGTTTCTGGGATGATGTACCTGGACTCCCTCCGGATCAGGAGGTGGAGTTCACAATTGATTTGGCGCCAGGGACTCAGCCGATTTCTAAGGCTCACTACCATATGAGTCCAGCGGAGCTGAAGGTTTAGCTGCAGAAGTTGCTGGATAAGGGTTTCATCTACCCTAGTGTTTCTCCCTAGGGTGAGCCAGTGTTGTTTGTGAAGAAGATGAATGATAGTTTCAGATTGTTCATCAACTATCGGGAGCTGAACAAGGTTACCATCATGAATAAGTATCCACTCCTCCGTATAGATGATCTGTTTGACCAGTTAACTGATGCCAGTGTGTTCTTGAAAATTGATTTTCGTTCGGGCTACCATCAGTTAAGGATTAAGGTAGACGATGTGCCTAAGTCAGTATTAAGAACTCACTATGGGCATTACGAGTTCCTTGTGACGCCCTTCAGACGAATGATCCTTCAGTGTTCATGAATATGATAAAACAAGTGTTCAAACCCTTCTTGGATCAATTTGTGGTAGTGTTCATAGATGACATCTTGGTTTATTCCAAGAGTGTTGAGGAGTACTTGAGGATAGTGCTTCCGTCTCTAAGAGAGTCAGAGCTTTATGCGAATTTGAAGAAGTATGAGTTCTAGTTGGATTGGGTGGTCTTTCTAGGACATGTGGTGTCTAAATATGGTATTTTAGTGAACCCAGAGATGATTATTGAGTGGGCAAGGCCCATAAATGTTTCTGAGGTTCGTAGTTTCCTTAGTTTGGCAGGTTACTACAGGAAGTTTGTTGAGGGCTTTTCCAAGATTGTCATGCCCTTGACTCGTCTCCTTCGGTAGGACATTAAGTTTGAGTAGAGCAAAGCTTGTGAGATGAGCTTCTAGGAGCTTAAGTTGAGCTTGATGTTCCCTCCTATCTTGACTCTGCCGTCTGGGACCGATGGTCTGGAGGTATTTTACAATGCGTCACATAAGAATCTAGGATGTGTTTTGATGCAGTATGGTAAGGTGGTTGTGTATGAATCCCGTTAACTTAAGTCATACGAGAAGAACTACCCGACACATGATTTGGAGTTGACGACAGTAGTGTTTACTCTCAAGATCTGAAGACACTACTTGTATGGAGCATTGCGTAAGGTCTACACAGACCACAAGAGGCTCAAGTATCTATTCATGCAGAAGGAGTTGAACTTGAGACAGAGGAGGTGGTTAGAGTTGTTGCACGACTATGATTTGGAGATTCTCTACCTCCCGGGTAGAGCTAATGTTGTAGCGGATGCCCTTAGCTGCAGAAGAGTGTCTAGTGTAACTTGTTCTTTCTCCGGGGCACAAAGGTCCTTGAAAGAGCTGCAGCATTTGGGAGTAGAGATCGAAAGGTCAGACAGTTTTGGGTTGTTAGTTGCTCTTCACGTTCAGCCTACCTTGATTGACAGGATCAAGGCCAGTCAGAAGGAGGATGCCGATTTGTGTAAGATTAGAGATAGAGTTTCAGCTGGTCAGGATTATGAGTTTAGAGTTTCCAAGGACAACTGCCTGAGATTCAGGGATAGGATCTGTGTGCCGAATCATACTTCTCTTAAGCAAGAGATTATGCATAAGGCATAAGGAGCTCCTTATTCAGTTCACCTTGGAGGTGTGAAGATGTACCAAGATCTCCGAGAGTCGTTTTGGTGGAACAATATGAAGAAAGAGATCTCGGAGTTTACGTCACATTGTCAGATGTGCCAACAGGTGAAGACTGAGCATCAGAGATCTATAGGGCTTCTATAGCCTCTTTCCATTCCCGAGTGGAAGTGGGAGAGTATTAGTATCAATTTCGTGATGGGTCTCCCTCAGATTACAATGGGAAACAACGTGGTATGAGTTATTGTGGATCGACTCACTAAGAGTGCCCACTTCTTACCCATGAAGAAGACCTTCAGTCTTGAGCAGTTAGCTAAGATGTATGTTGATGAGATTGTTTGGTTGCACAGAGTTCATGCAGCCATAGTTTCAGATAGAGACCTGAGGTTTGTGTCCCGTTTCTAGTGTAGTCTGTATAAGCCTTTGGGGACTAAGTTGGCTTTCAGTTCAGCTTACCACCCATAGTAAGATGATCAGACATAGAGGACCAACCAGATGCTAGAGGATATGCTTAGAGCTTGTGTGTTGGACTTCAGTGGTAGCTGGTTCTATAGTGTGAAGTTGATTATTTTTTAGTGTTATGTTAGATAATTGTGTATGCAATTAGTCAAATGGAGATTATGTTGGATTATATCTGTGAAGATGCAATGGTATGTTTAAATAGGTGGACATGTCTGCATTCATCTAGTTTTTATGTCATTTAATGACAACATTGTACACGAGGTTAACGAAGCTGATTATGAGGGAGGGAAGAAGAAGCTCTTCTTAGTTAGTGTTGACACCAGTTATGAGCAGCTTATTGCTCAGATTGATAGTCGTTTTGGTAGCAACCTGTGAATGGTGGCACTACAAAGTGGACAGTGATACCCATTGAAGATGACGAGGATGTTCAAAATTCCATGTTCTACTGTCACGGTGGAAGGCCACGATATATTTTCTATGAATTTTACATTGAAGTACATGAAAACCAACCACCCTAAACACTTCTCACCTCCTCATCTTATCAATACCAAGATCCTCCAAGCTTCACATCAACTGAAAACCAAACCCACACCAAGCCCCTCCAAGCTTCACACCACCTGAAAACTAAACCCCTTTGCCTTCTTCATATTCTCCTCACCAAACACAAATAATCTCAAACACTTCTCACCTATTCATTACTCCTCCTTAAAATGATACCTCTTTACATACACAAAATCCTTTCCCATATCCAACACCCATTGAAAATCATCTCCAACAAGGCGTTGGTGATGATCTTGGACACTTTGATGATGACGGTGACTTACGAGAAGGCTTTGAGGAGGATGAGATGGAAGTAGGCCTGATATATCGTATTTTTGTATCGTGTAAATGATAGAAATGACACACAACACGAAATTTACATGAAGATGCACGATACACTACATGACAATATTTTCATGTATGAAATTCTATATACGAATACGAAATTCAAAAAACCTGTAAACGAAATGAAATATACAAAATTTATTCGTGTGTGCACGAATTACATGTGTACATGGATTAATGAAATAAATAAGTAACACATAAATAAATGAAATACCAAAACATTATATTTACATGAATTAATTAAATAAATAAGTAACACGAAATTTATTTGTCTATACACGAATTACATGTGTACACGAATTATGTGTCTACATGAATTATTTACAGGTATTTTGTGTATACATGATATGTATACAGTTAGATACGATACACGACACGTTAATAAATCATGTATATAAGATACACGACATGAAATTAGTTTCGTGTATAAAAACCTATAATTGTTAATGTTGTGTCGTGTTTCAGGTTGTATATTCGTTTTCGTTACTTTTTTGCCAGGCTTAGATGGAAGGACTCGGAGGTGGTTCATCTGACGATGATGATGATGATGATGACAATGATGGTGCTGATGATGTTATATCGGCAAGTGTGGCTACTGCTGTGGTCACTACCACCACCAAGGATGGTGATGCTTCTCTTGTCCATCCATACCCGTTCTACAATGCCAGTGGTGGTAGTGGTATTATGAGTTGGGAAGAGGAACAAGAATTGGAACTGGGAGATTGGAGCTACAATGATGAGTTTAAGAAGGGTATGCTTTTCCGGACCTAAGACACACTGATATATGTAGTGAAGATGCACCATATTATTCATCATCAATCATTTATCGTGAACCAGTCAAACCACAAATTTGTGGGACATCTACCGCCTAGCCGAAAACTAGTGTGGATGAAGATTGCGTGATGCAGTAACGAAGACCCACACACTTGTCTGAACTCCATCTTAAATCAAGATCATCCACATCGTGACTTAAGATTCATGGCTTGCATATTCATCAAGTATGTCAAAGAAAATCCTTACATCAGAGTTGGTGATCTTCAGATAGTGATAGCTGATCAGTTCCAGTATTATGTCAAGAGGAAAAATGTTTGAGCAGCAAATGTGAGAGCTATTGAGATGGTGTACGGTGACTGGGATGATTCATACACCATGCTACCTCACTTGTTACGGGCAATTCATTGATGCATTCAGACATTACAGACCCGTGATATGCATTGACGGTACTTTCTTGTATGGGAAGTACAAGCATACACTTCTCATTGCATGTGCAAGTGACAAAGACAAACACATAGTGCCACTTGCTTTTGCGCTGGTGAATGAGGAGTCATATGCATCATGGTCCTGGTTTCTCTCTTGTCTCAGGGTCCATGTTATATCAGCTCGCGAGGATAGTGCTCCAATGTGCTTGATATCCGATCGTCATGCCGGGATCCTTGATGTTGTAGAGCGATCAAACGGGGTATGGCAACCCCCTAATGTGCACTGGAGATATTGTATTCGCCACATCATGAGCAACTTCAACAAGGTGGAAAGAAGTGTAGAGAATAAGATGATGACCTCCATAGCAGCCCTAGCATCACAACCCCATAAGTTTGATATTTGCATGTCAGAGTTAAAAAGTGCTAGTGTCACTTCCCTTAATTTCTTTGACGTTATATCGAAGGAGCAGTGGACATTCGCACATGACGGTGGGCATCGAATTGGCATGATGACTACGAATGTGACTGAGAGTTACAATGTGGTTTTGCTCGGTGCTGGAAACCTGCCTATTGCTACGGTGGTCGAGAAGACGTTTTATAATTGTGTGAAGTACTTTGACATACGAAGGGGTCAAGCATCGGTAGCTTTGGCTAGAGGAGAGGTGTATGCTGGTTGGTCAATGGAGAAATTGTAGAGATGGAGACTATCGGCCAACGCTCACCATGTTATGAGATTCGACGGGCCTATAAAGTTGTTCAAAATCACCAGCGCCATGAGATCATCAGCTTATGGGTTTAAGGTGGCAATCGACACACCGTTAAGCTGAGAGATGGTCATTGTACTTGCCATAAATGACAAACTTTTAGGATTCCATACTCACACGCAAGCACAGTAGCTACTTTCATACACATGGACAATACCACTCTTATGGGGTCATGGTATACTTGGAAGAAGCAGCTCAATGTGTATGGCTGACTCTTTGTCCTATCTGGTGATCAACACTCGTGGCCTCCATCAGACTTTCCCATCATTCTTCCCGATCCATCACGTGTGTGAGGAAAGGGAAGACCAAGGTCAACCCGTATTCGTAATGAGATGGATTTGAAGGAGCCAAAGAAGAAGACTAAGTGCACCAGGTGTGAGCAGGCGGGTCATAATAAGAGGATATGTCCTAACAGGAGTGGTTCCTAGTGTTCATTTTTTAGTACTTGCTGATTATTTTTGTACTTGACTTTGTATTGTTAGACGTCAGCTCTGGTTTTTATTATTCATTGAAAATTAATGCAACGTTTCTTATGTTTAAAAAGTTACACATCTTATTTATTTTATTTTTAAATACCAGCTCTTAATGCAGTTGAATGTTTGTTATTTAATATTCAGTTACACATGGATCCCGGTCCACCCCCTGGTTTTATACTTAGACATCAGCGTAGCCATAGGTCTAGGTTTGTGTGGGATGGGAATGAGTACCAGGTACTACATTGTCGCTGCTTCGAGGCTAGTTTACGACATGGCCGATATGTGTGTTACGATGATAGGATGCACCCATATTTATAGGCTTTAGGGTTCTATAGGATAACAGTCTAGAGTTCATCTCCTTGGAATGGCATTTGATCATAGCACTGGTGGAGAGGTGGCACAGAGAGACATATACTTTCTACATGCCGTCAGGAGAAACCACCATCACGTTGGAGGACATTGTTGTGCTTTCTGGGCTACCTATAGAAGGACGACCAGTCACGGGTATCACACATAGAGATTGGGGAGCGTTGTGCGATGATCTCCTTGGAGCTAGACCGGTAGATCTTGGACATCATAGTAGGATCAAGTTCAGTTGATTGGGTTCTACTTTGAGTCAGTTACCTGAGGATGCGGATGAGGTGACAGTCATGAGGCACACCAGAGCTTATATACTGATGCTATTGGGTGGCACTATATTTGTTGATCGATCGGGGAACCAGGTCCACCTGATGCTCTTACCGCTCCTGCAGGACTTCGATGAGGCTGGTCAGTATAGTTGGGGTTCCACCTGTCTGGCATGGTTGTACCGGTAGTTGTGTCTGGCATCTGATGCTGGTGACAATGGTATTGCTGGGGCGCTAGTCATTCTATAGGTTTAGGCGTGGGAGAGATTTCCTTATATAGCTCTCATCTGTTGCCATGCTCGTCACACTGGTCCACTTCCTTCTCTTCCGCTTGCCTCACTCACTATAGAGAGGCCTTTCACAGGCAGACACCAAATCAGGTTAGTGTTGTTTTTTTGTATGTTGATGTCATGTCATTTCACAAACATAGTGCCTCTAACTTTTTTTTGTTGTTTCAGATTGTCTGGCAGGCAGCCCTATACGAAGGAGGTGTTACGGTCTCTACCTCTGTATTGTTTGGCTGGTCTTCACATTGCACGATCTCGGGTGCCACTTACATGCTTTATAGTGGAGTGGCATCTCCCGGATCATGTTATCTTACAGTTTTGTTAAGTCAAGATCCTTTAGTTTTGATGATAGCAAATGTTGTGTTGTATATTTAACATGTTTGTCAAGCTTTATGATTCAGATAGACAGACAAAAGAGTGGCTTAGCACAAAAGGTTGCAAGCACACTCGGTTCACGACATGTGCCCAACCAGTTGGGCACCTGTCTAGGAGAGCTCACGCTAGAACTTCTAGCACACAAAAGAAGTCAGGCACCGCACGAAGATATCTCTTATGCTTCAGGAGTAAATCAAAGACAAAGACTGCAAGAAGATCGACATATCTATGCATACTCACATATTCACACTATCAACTAGCACACAATAAGAATATAACTCATTAATGTGCAAATGGACAAGATAAGTAAAGGCTTACTTATCAGAATGATTACATAGCCGTAATGAAGACTAAAGGAGTATTTATGAGCATTGAATGAGCCAGACAGGATCAGGCAAGTGGGGCACACAAGTGGTGCTTGACCAATCGAGAGAGCTGCCGCCGACGTGTCCAGTAGCAAGGCGACACGTATCCGACAACTACAGATCAAGTTGAAGCCTCTCTACAATACTAGTGTGGTTGTTATGTGATAGGTCAAAAGTAGAATAGACTCCTTGATTTTACAAGCTTATAGGACTGTAGTTACATCTTAACTAACTGTATATATATACTTGCATTTATTTCGTATGAAAGCAAGCTTGTAAAAGAGAGAAGAATATAGAGATAATCAGGACAAGTGTGAATCAGACTTAAGTGTGTGTAAAGGCTAGAGAGTTGGTGAGCTGGTTAAGATTGGAGTTATGTGACAACACTTTGTAAATCGGTTGACTGATTAGTCGGGGAGCGGTTGGGGAATCGTAGGCCAGTTGTCAAGAGAGGGTATAGGACTTTGGGATAAAGTCCTAAACTGTCTCGGAGTCCGTGTGTGAGGGCGAGGGAGATTGAGTGAATTTTTGTGTGTAAATTCTCAATCTAAATGGAGTTTCCAGTTTGAATTTATCCCGTGTGGTTCCTTAACCAACAAAGTTTATTTGAGTCCACGATACGTCCACGATCGATCAGGGACGCATCAGGAGCGCTAGCTAGTTTCAAGTTTGACGGGATTCAGTTTCCACCGACTGATCCTAGGACAGACGTGGACGATGCACGAGTAGATCTACATAACATCGACTTGAGAGGCCACCAGATTGGAACTAGGTAACTCACCATTCGGAGTACATTTCCCTATGGAACCTGGGCACTAAAAGAGTTGTTGATGTTTAGTTGGATGATGCTGATGCTGCGTACAAGGAGTGGCTCAGTCACAACACGAGGAGATATATTGGCCGTACGGGAGCTCTATTGGTATACATGGTTAGTAAACCTAACTTTACTTGTTTTATTTTAGTATGATGACATATTATTTTGTTAAATTCATTTTTTGAATGGTGGAGCAGGGGGAGACCACAAATGAGGTCATCGGCATGCTAGAGGCAATATGCGTGGATGATGCTCTTGCTAGTCTACTGTTGATGAGAGATGCGTACAACAACACGTACTACATCTTCCCCTGACCACATCATGTCCTAGTAGCTACCCCTGGCAATGAAGATGCAAATTCCCTTGCGGATCAGGGTGGAAGAGAAGGGTGTGGTCGTCGTGTGCGTGGTCAAAGTAAAGAAGAGGGTGTGCATGTGGTCGAGCTACTGAGCTAGTAGATTATCAGGAGGTGTTCGATATCACCGGTAGCATGCTCATGTCTCAAGTCATCGATCCTACGCAGCAGGTCAACACCACTGGGTTTGTGTATCTTAGGAGCAGCTCAGGCTTTCATGGGGCATCATCTTCCGGTGCAGGGATGAGCATGGACTTTGACATCACGACGCTGGCTGCAGACCTTGTGTTAGCTTCTATTTCCACTCATGGAGCACCACTTAGAGATAACGATTCCCTACATCATTATAATGTAGCGGATCTTAGTAGTCGTGCCCTAGATCCTACTCTCGCATCAGCGGTTGTGGATCCTACACCCAGTGGGACTAGGACGTATGTGCGACATAGACGTAGATGATATAGGTTGTTACATTTTGTAAACAACTTGATTTAGGGATTGTATAACTATTGTTTATGTTTTATATCTTATAAACTATTATTTTTGGTTTACATTTCAATTTCTTTTGTTTTTGTAATGTTATGTATGTGTTGAAGTGGTTTTGAGTATTGTGATTGGGTGGGAGTTCATTATATGTACAGATTGTTTATTGTTCATTTTTTGTGTTACGACACTTGGGAAAAATGTTCAAGTATGTGTTGTTCAACTGTGGTGTTCCAACACTTAGAAAATTTCCAAGTGATGTATGTTATTTACCACTGTGATTTAATTATTAAGTACGACGTTTATACGACAATTAGGAGCCGAACTAGTAGGGGTATTACAAAAGTGGTATCAGAGCGGAGTACCGCTCTGATTACAAGAGATAGTAGTTTAAGTACCGTGAGCCTAGGTTATTCAATATGAGTACCATTGAGGAAATTGGAAATGAGAAGGATTAGGAGATTGTTGGGAACAAGTGTGTTTAACACCTTTTAGGGCTATGTGAACTTATGAATGAGGGAAGTACGGTATTATTACCGAGTGTTGACTTAATTCTAAATCTTTCAAATGTCTACTAGAGGTCTTCCACAGGCAGAGGCAGAGGTAGAGGCGGCGGGTCTGGAGGAGGTCCTCCTAAGACCCATCCCGTGGGCGTTGCTAAGACGGTAGCTGCCGTCTTTGAACAGCTGGCCCAGATGGGAGGCATCCAGATTGGAGCGCCACCTATAGTCCCAGCCCCACCCGCACCGAGAGAGCCAAACTAGCTGAAGAGCGTCGCCGACACGCGAGTTCCGACATATGACAGAGTAGTTGACCCCACCGTCCTGGAGAGGTATATCATTGAGCACGAGAAGGATTTTGACGCCATTCATGTGCCTGCTGAGCACCAGGTCGGTATAGCAGCCTTTCATCTGAGGAACACCGCTAGTACTTGGTGGAGGTCCGTGAAGGCACATTATACTGCTATAGAGGGTTTCGGATGGGCGGGTTATGTGGAGTTGCTGAGGGAGAAGTATTATCCAGCTCACTTGAAGCCGAGGAAGAGGGAGGAGTTCGAGGCTCTGAGACATGGTAGTCTGACAGTGGATCAGTACTACTCCTCGTTCATCGGGATGTTGGACTTTGTCCCAGGAGTTGTCTATTCTGACACCGTGAAGGTGGAGAATTTCAGAGGTGGGATGCGTTATGCTATCAAAGCAGCCATGGGTGCTGCTTTATACCCTACGGTTTAGGTAAATTAGTTAACAATTTATACATTGTGAATCAGTTTGATTTATTACAAGTTTCGGGGAACTCATTGGTGCATTATAGAAGTGCTAAGATGCTGCTTCTCGGACCGAGCTGTTGGTGAACAGCAGGGATGACAACCACGGGTAGAAGCGTAAGGCCTCCGAGAAGGAGGCTGAGGTTGTGGCTGGAGGCGGAGGCAGCAAGGGCGGGAAGTAAGAACCGCTTTTAAGTTATTAAATTACTTTACTTGCTTGCCTACTTTTATACCTGCAATTCCAAACTCTTTGACGATAACATGAAGAAAAAGTTCTCCTGGTGTAACACCCCAACTCATAAAGCCATACTTATCTCATAAACCTCCATTCACTTATATTAACTTTACAGCGGAATTCTTACAACATTTGGTGTTACTGCCGTTAGAAACCCACATGACTAACTAGGCATACTAAAATCTCCAAGATCTAGCTACGGTCTGATGGACCCAAATATACCGAACATTAGTACTTACAAGCCTTAATCAAATACATACTCGATCTCAAGTCCCTTTCCTCCTATACAAGTACTACCATAGACTACCTTACGAGTGTACATGCACAACTCGTAGGTCAAAGTTAAACCCGTGTATGTCTACCCCCTCCTACTCTCAAGCCGGCTCATCTGCTGCTTCTCACCTGCAAAATTTAAACAGTTGTCCCCGAGGGGGTCAGCACCTTTGCTGGTACAATTCTCTTATAGTCCCAAGCTAACGGGACTACGACGACTACTTGTCGATAGCATGCGGTTGATTATCAATACAACATAAATGAGAAGTACAATAAACACCACATATGAACAATTATAGTTCAAACACAATGAACGACTTAAAAGTGTTCCTCAAATAAGTGAGTTAGATTGTTAACTCCTTAAGTTATGATTTTCTTATTCTTAACTCAAGCCTTATCTCATCTCAAGTCTTATTTCAGCCTCAAGTTTTGTCTCAGTCTCATTATACCAATCGTTCTTTAATTAGAATTGGTTGTATCTTAACTTAATGTTTATCTTTGTCGGGTCAAAAGTAACCCTAGCCAATGAGCTATTAACTCCATTGGTTAAATAAACAACTTATCTTAAATTTGGGATTTAGGTGATCCCACTGCAACATCTTAATCTTGCCTCCTACCTTGAACTGTAACCCAAGATGGCTGAGTCAACATTCGACTCTAGGCAACAAGTCCGAAGACAAGTCTCAAAGGAAGTTGGACCAACTATAGGTACCAACAACCCACCAATAACATGCATGCCCGACACCATTCTAGATTCCTCACCCCCAAGTCCCAGTTAGTAGAAGTCTCGAAGACAATGTTTGTTATTAAATCTCTTTCGGTTATTAACAAACGAATGTTAGGGAGTGTTCCTTATTCTCACACAATTCTTTACTAAACATTGTTAGTAAGTTCTCAAGGTAAGTTGTGTTAGTTTCAAACAACACATAACAATACAATAAACCGGTTGCATGCTTTATCTTGCTTAGTCGGAACACATAAACAAATAGCACACAATCCGAGGGACACCTCGTTAGCAAGCAAGCTACAAGAAAACCATACCGTTCACCGTTGGTCGTTCGGTTGCTTACTCTCCTCCGGAGTCCAAATTCTCAAACCCTAAAACATTCATCCAATCGAGTGGTTAATTCACTTTTAATTAACCTAACTCATATTATCGCTAATGGTTTCTGACTAACAACCTCTATGTCATTGTTGTTTAATCTTAATCACATAAGTGAATCATTCCTCATTATATCTTATACTTGTTCACCCTTCTAATGACCATAAAATGTCACCAAACATGTCTTAACCACCTTATAATAACCCTACCAACCATCCCCATCCATTTCCCATCTTAACAATAACATTTCATGCACATTTTGTGCTAGTCCGGGACATGGTACGGATCTAAGGTCCCGGACCAATGTTTGTTGTTACTCTCGGCCAGTTTTTAGCTATGGTCCGGGACTTGGTACTTACCCTAGGTCCCGGACCAGTACTGGGGTGTATTCTCGACCTGTTTTTAGTGCTGGTCCGGGACTTTATCCAAGGACCAAGTCTCGGACCACACTTTAAACTGTTAAATTTTACAGTTTTGAACTTCATTCCCCACTTGTTCTTTTATCCAGTCTTCTTCTAATCTCTCCACATGTATCCCAACATGTTATAACACCATTTAAACACCTTAAACCCGCTCTTCATTGCTTATAACTCCATTACACATCCACCCAAATATTGTAATTTGTTTACACTTAGAACCTTGAACATTCTTGCATTTGTTTTCCTTATAACACATTTCTAACCTCATCTCAAGTGGTACTACTTACCAATTCTTTTCACTACTCTTCTTAGAGTGTGTTAACCTCATCTCTTCAATTCTAACTCCATATCTCATTGTTTACCAACCTAGTTATACTAACTTAGCCTCATTGCACCTCCTCACATAATTTCCCTTCCTTTACACTTTCTACTAATCCTTTTCAAGCTTGCACATACCTAAGCATTTCTAGCCACCCTCTTAACACTTAACATCCTTTCCTCATTCACCTTGACCATGCTAAATCCTTCTTAGACAAATTTCATCTCCATCACCCAAATCCACTCATTACCATCAAGGTTACACAAACTATATCATACCTAAATCATCACAAGGTATTATACATCATTTCCTACAGATCTTTGCACAAGTCTCAACATTCCTCATACCATGATTTTGGTGTGTTTAACACACCCACCTAACCTATAATTCCTCCTAGACAACTCTAGGTCTTTCTAATTCTCCCAAAACACCTTAGCTTAGTCATTTCTACCAAAATCTCCTTAAATGTTTCCTGGTACTTTCTAGGTGCTAATATCTCCTTAAAACACTTTTAACACTTAGTTTCTCAACCAAATTTTGACATAGCTTCCCTACTATGTTATTATACCCAAAGCATAGTTTTTCTCATTCAATCATATCACACTCAACAAACCCCTTTCTCATGATATTTCTCACCCAAATCAAACCATTCATAACAAACTCAATATAGTGCAATAATCTTAAATTTCATAGCACACTAAGGCTCTTAAATGACATGGCTCTTAGGCCCTTAAATGACTTAAACTTAAACACTGAATTTCCTACATATAAAAACTTTCAACCTACAAGTACACACAGCAATGCCCCCATAGCAACATAAGTGTCCTTATAATCCACCTTATGCTTATCTTACTAACTCATTTCCATTGGCTCCTTAGTTACAAGTTCACAAGCTTGTTAAAATTCTTTTTCCTAGGTTATATAACCCATTTTACAATGTAAGCTCTAAGCTACATTTATCATCTATATAAATCCCATCCCTTAAAACAATAACCCACATTAAGGTAAGTCATTTACCTTATTTCTCAAGCTTTCTCTCAACTTCCTCCTTAGGTTTTCTTGATTGATTCTCAGCCAAAGACTTTAATTCTCTTGCCAATGTTCTAATCCACATTCAAATAATCTAATGAGTACTAAGGAATGCACCTACACTTAAGGAATCATTCCTAGGTTAAAATAGTGCTTTAAGCCTTAGAAATGGATAATTACCTTTGAAGTCTCAAGATAGACTTGGCAATGAATCAAAGGGGACCTCCAATAGCCCATTGGATAATGAAACAAAGCTAGTTCAAGGGATAAAACAAGACCCCATGGGAAGGTAATTTTCGGCCTTAAGCAAAAATGGAGGAAAGTTGATTTTTCTTTCACTTTCCTTACCTTGAATGGGAGAAGATGAAATTGAGCTCTTAAAACTGAATTTTCATCCTTCAATGGAGTTTTCCCATGGAATAAAACTTGAGCTTTTGAATATTTGAAAAGATAGAATTGAAGGCCTTGGTCTAACTAGCACAAATATGCTCTTAGTTTTTGATTTGGAGCTTGGACTTGGGTTTAGCAAGCAAATGAAGATGGAGAAGTGTGTGTGCTGTAGCAAGAACGGCTTCTCCTTGAGAGAATGAAGAAGAAGACGGTGGAGGAGGAGGGAAATGAAGAAAAGAGAGGAGAGAGGTAGACTTTGTAAGATATTTGGCAAATAAAGGTAAATAGTTATTTACTTTCTCTTCCCTCTTCTTTTTCTAATATGCTGCAGTCTCATGGTGACTCATCTCTTCTAAAACCGTGCCCCTCCCTTTCCCTAAGATATTTATGGGGTTATTTGACCATTGACCAATAAGGAAGACAATTTGACTTATTTTGGGCATTATTTGGGAAAATATTCATAATTAGTGCACAAATTTATGAAAATTTTGATTTCTCATTGATTTAGGCTTCCTAATGTGATACTAAGTAGTAAACATGTTGATTAAGGTGTAATCATGGTCATTTAGCCACTCAAAACTCATTTCCAAGACAATTTTTCAAAAACGTGCTTTAAGACTCCTTAAAGCATAATTTGTGTTTAAACTTGTTTTTGAGCTTGGTTTTCTTTGGTAATTGATTTAGCATGTTCATTAGCATGTTAATAAGGTCTAGTAGTGACCTATGGGTCCTAAACAAGGTTACACCAAGTCTAGGGCAAGTATTTGCTTAAATTGACTTTATGATGTTTTCTTGTGTTTTCTTTGGTTTAGATTGTCTACCAATGTTTTTAAGGCATGTTTTAGCCTTATTACATCATCACTTGATACTTACTTAACATACTTAGGTTTAGGGTATTTCACCTGGAAGGAGAAGAAGAAGGAGCAGGCCAGCCAGAAGGGCAAGGAGAAGGTTCCGATGCTGACCGGACCTAATTATGATGTCCAGCCTCTCAGATCTGCACCCTCAAGGTAAGCGATCTAACCCCGTGAATGAGTTGTGAATTACACTGTCCATTACCGTTCTTGTATAAACCTAAGTGTTGTGTGACAATAGGTTCTGCACCCCAGCGCCACTTCCATTGCAAGCGCTATGGTAAAGACCACCCGGGTGTTGACTGCGCCGGGCAAGCGATGGACTGCCACCACTGTGGGAAGAAGGGCCATAGGTCATTCGAGTGCTTCACCAAGGGAATACTGGTTGTGTCGTTCTCCATTGGCGATGATGCTGAGTTCATCTATGGAGACCAGAAGATGATGGATCTAGCAAGCAAGATTGTCCTCAAGCCTGGGTGTGTTGGTATTTGGTGGAGAATCAAGGCTAGTATGTAACTCCCCTAAAACCGGCCTAAGAGTTAAGGGTATTACACGCCGCGTATTACTACCTAATAACGCAAGACTTTAAAGCTAACATTCGCAATCAAGGCCCGAAGTAACACTTCTATTAATATTTGCAAAACAATTGTACTGATTACATTTACTAACAAGTAAACCTCGAAACCAAGTCAAATATCAGAAAGAGTAAGGCCCGAAGGCTACAAATCATAAGGTCGAAGTCTAACAAAGAAAGCAACTATATGAATAGAGCTCCAGAATATGAGGATGACCCTCACTGATCAATCTGCAAAAACAGTAAGAGTAGGGGGATGAGCACACAACTATGCCAAGTAAGCAACGACCGTCATCAGTGAGGTCGCTCAAAACAATTGAAAATAGAAGAGAAGCAGAGGTTAGCACAAATCAATAGTTCTCAAAACAGTCAGGGCATTGCTGAAACGATTACAGAATGGAACACCAGAGTTCCCAGTTCAAAAATAACCAGAGTTCACAAGCAGATAGGGCATTGCTGAAATGATTACAGAATGGAACACCAGAGTTCCCAGTTCAGAAATAACCAGAGTTCACAAACAGATAGGGGACACAGTATAATGCACACACTCAGAAGGGTCGAAGACCCATAGATCATAACAGATCTCTCGGCAACGTAGAATTGACTCAAAGAGCCAAAGGGTTCGTCAACCCCACATAACAGAAAGGGAATGACCCACACTCAGAATGACATCTACATGGTATACCACGGAATAGCTCGACCCAGCCATTCACTGCTCGGAAACAGAGTAAAGTGTCCCAGAACAGAAGGTTTGCAAAAACAGAAGCAAACTTGCTTTTAAACATGCCAAAACACTCAAAATACAGTAGTACAGATTAATTGGAACCTAACACCGCAAACGACACTCAAATCGGAGCTCAGACGGAGAAGTTATGTTGAAAACATTACGATGTCCGAACTTGTGTCCGGACATCAATGTTTGGACACAAGTCGATTTGAAATCAGACAGAGAGTTTCAGGAAGTCCGAACATCAAAGCTCGGACCGATGTTCGGACGAGTTTACGAGAAAAGTTACACGGTGGTGTCCGACCTTGTGTCCGGACTTCAATGTTCGGACACAGGTCAAATTTAAATCAGAGGAAAGCCACAGAGGTGTCCGAACTTGTGTCCGGACATCTATATTCGGGCGCAGTTCAAGACTTAAAACCAGAGAGAAACCTCGGGGAGTGTCCGAACATCGAAGCTCGGACAGATGTTCGGACACATCCCGAACTTTGAAAATCAGATGCGCACAACGCACTGTCCGGACTTCAAAACTCGGACAGAAGTTTGGACAGTGCTAAAACAGCAGTTTCTAGAATGTCGAACAGAGCAGAAAAGTTGTATCAATCACCACACAATTTGCCAGAACAATACATACACCAAATCAGATTAAAATACAGAACACCATAGGGGTTTCACTAGTTAAAAACGCCAAACAATCTCAGAATCACACCACAATTCGGATTATAAACCGTTGAAACTCCCTATGGCTGAACTTCCAAACCGAATCAAGCAACCACCTACCTCAACAATTAACAGAAACGACAAGGAACTGAGACAACAGGCGCAATCCACGTAGAGCAATAACCGGCACAGACCACAACCACTGAAATCCCGCAATTGATAATCCGAAATCAGAAAACAGAGAAGGAACCTAGAACTTGCACTCTTAAAATCTGTAATACAAACCTGAACCGAGAGTGCAGAACCCCAACAATCTTCAGCAGCGTAGCCTCAACGGTCTAAATACCTAACGCAGATTCACAGTCGCTGAACCATCGTGACAAAACTCAAATCAGAGCTGTGGAGGAGGAGAACCTAATTCAATCTACAAATTAGAAAACCGAATAGCAAACCTGGTGACGGGGGATTGATCGACTAGCAGTAGAGATTCCCGATCCGGAGTCAAACCCAGCAGAGGCACCCCAATCCCCAAACACAAAGAACATCAAGAGAGAGAAGGGAGAAACTGTCGTTCAAATCATGATGAGAGACGGTCCTCACGATTGAACTGACGTGATGTAGAAACGATTATAAAATAGATAAAATAAGGGTTCCTTTTCCCTTATTAATCAGCCAACTTAAATTACCTTAAACTAACTAATCGTAATGACCTCCTTGTCCTTGGCCATTAGCATAATGCCACCACCGTCCCAACTGATAACAAGGAATACATTCCAACTTAGAATAACGTAGTAACAGATATAATATAAGGTTACGAATTATAGGTTATAACATCACCTCCCCCTTAAAAGAATTTTGTCCATGAAATTGACTCACCTTACTGATCGAAAAGAGAAGGAAACTTGGCACGCAGCTCTTCCTCGAGTTCCCAAGTCACTTCACGTTTTGACTGATCAGACCACTGGACCTTAACCATAGGCAGGGTCTTGCTACGAAGCTGGCGAACATCTCTAGCCAGAATGCGGATAGGCACCGCCTCAAAACTAAAGTCCTCCCTTAACTGAAGCTGGCTGTAGTCGATCACATGGGACGGATCATGAAGGTACTTCCTCAGCATCGACACATGGAAGACGTTGTGGACAACATACAAGGATAGAGGCAAGGCTAGACGATAAGCCACATGACCAATCCTCTCTAGAATCTCAAACGGTCCAACGAACCTTAGGCTAAGCTTCCCACGCTTCCTAAAATGAACTACACCTCTAACCGAAGACACTCGCAGATAGACGTGATCACCAACATCAAACTCAAGCGGCTTGCGCCTCTAGTCTGCATAACACTTATGTCTACTCTGAGCAACCAACAAACGCTCCTAAATCATTCTGATCTTCTCTACTGCACCCTGCACCAGCTCAGGCCCAACTAAGACCCTCTCCTCCAGGTCATCCCAACAGATGGGAGACCTGCACCTCCTACCGTACAACACTTCAAACGGAGCCATATCAATGCTCGCCTGAAAGCTGTTGTTGTAGGTGAATTCGATCAGGGTCACATGCTGATCCTAGCTACCTCTAAAATCTAGGATACATGCGCGAAGCATGTCTTCCAGGACCTGATTAGTCCTCTCTGTCTGGCCATCCGACTGAGGATGGTAGGCTGAACTGAAAGCTAGACTCGTGCCCAAGGCCTTATGCAAACTGCACCAGAATCTCGACACAAAACACGGATCACGGTCAGACACAATAGAAGCAGGCACCCCATGAAGCCTCACTATCTCATCGAGATACAGATGAGCCAACCGCTCCAAACTGAAAGTCTTCTTCACAGGCAGAAAGTGGGCAGACTTCGTCAGTCGATCAACTATAACCCACACAGCGTCACAGCCCAAAGAAGTCTTAGGCAATCCCATGACAAAGTCCATCCCTACACTCTCCCACTTCCAGTCAGGAATGGGAAGGGGCTGAAGCAAACCCGCTGGCCTCTGGTGCTCAGCCTTCACCTGCTGACAGGTCTGGCACTTCGAAACGAACTCGGAGATGTCACGCTTCATCCTAGACCACCAGAACGACTCCCTGAGATCCCGATACATCTTCACCCCTCCAGGGTGAACTGAGTATGGAGCTTCATGCGCCTCCTGAAGGATCTCCCGTGCAGAACTGCATCAGCCGGCACACACACTCGACCTCTGAAACGCAGACAACCATCACTGAAGACACTGAAGTCTGAACTTTGCTCTGCAGACAACCCCTCTCTGATCCGACACAAAGCTGAGTCTGCCTCCTGACCAACCCTGATCCTGTGGACCAACGAAGACTGAACCTGAAGTGCTGCTATCATACTGGCACTGTCTGGTCTGACTACCCAAATGCCCATATGCTGCAGCTCTACAACTGACCTCTGGACTCCTGTCAATGCGCAAGCTACACCCAGAGCTCCCTCCCGACTCAAAGCATCTGCCACAACGTTCACTCTACCGGGGTGGTAGAGGATCTCCAAGTCGTAGTCATGAAGTAGCTCTAACCACCTCCTCTGTCTCAAGTTCAGCTCCTTCTGAGTGAACAAATACTTGAGACTCTTGTGGTCCGTGTAAACCTTACACGACGCTCCATATAAATAATGTCTCCAAATCTTCAGCGCAAAAACTACAGCTGCCAACTCTAGATCGTGGGTAGGGTAGTTCTTCTCATAGGGCTTCAACTGCCGAGAGCCATAAGCCACTACCTTACCCTGCTGCATCAAGAGACACCCAAGTCCCTTATGGGACGCATCACAGAAGACCTCAAAACCCTCGGTCCCAGATGGCAAAGTCAGAAACGGTGCGGTAGTCAATCTCTTCTTAATCTCCTGGAAGCTCTGCTCGCAAGCCTCGCTCCACTCATACTTGATCTCCTTCCTCAACAGACGGGTCAGCGGGGATACAATCTTAGAGTACCCCTCAACGAACTTCCTGTAATACCCAGCTAACCCAAGGAAGCTATGAATCTCAGCAACATTCGTGGGCCTCGCCCACTTCACCACGATTCTAATCTTCTCGGGATCCACTGAGATACCGTCCTTCGAGACTACATGTCCCAAGAACACTACACGATCGAGCCAGAAGTCACACTTCTTCAGCTTAGCATAAAGCTCCCGCTCCTTCAGTGTCTGTTGGACGATCCTCAGATGCTCCTCTGCACTCTTGGAGTACACCAAGATGTCATCTATGAAGACAACCGCAAACTGATCCATATAGGGTTTGAAAACCCGGTTCATCATGTCCATGAAAACAGATGGATCATTAGTCAGCCCAAACAGCATGACTAGGAACTCGTAATGACCATAACGAGTCCTAAAAGCGAACATAGACACATCTTCGGCCTTAATCCTCAACTGATGGTAGCTTGAATGAAGATCAATCTTCGAGAACACTGTGGCGCCCGCCAACTGGTCAAACCGATCATCAATACGCGGTAGGGGATAGCGCTTCTTGGTGGTCACTTTATTCAGCTCCCTATAGTTGATGCATAACCTGAAGGTTCAATCCTTCTTCTTCACAAATAGCACCGGCGCTCCCCAAGGCGAGACACTAGGGCGAATGAAGCCCTTGTCTAGCAACTCCTACAGCTGAACCTTTAGCTCTACTGGACTCAAACGATAGGGGGCCCTAGAGATGGGCTGAGTCTCTGGCGCTAAATCAATGGTGAACTCCACCTCCCTCTCTGGTGGAAGTCCAGGTACGTCATCCTGAAAAACTTCAGGGAACTCTCTGACAATCGGGATGCTCTCCAAGCTAGATCCCTCAAGCACCTCTAGCAGATAACACAAAAATCCCTGGCAGCCCTTCCTCAAGAAGCTAGCTGCCTGCATCGACCACACAATCACCGGCGCACATGGAACTGCATTCCCAGAGAAAGCAACGTGAGTCCCATCTGGCAGATCAAATACCACTCTCCTAGCTGCACAGTCTATATGGGCATGGTGCTCTGCTAGCCAGTCCATGCCCAAGATCACATCAAAACAGGTCATCCGCATCGGGATGAGGTCAGCATAAAAAGTCTTGTCCCTAACTGATATGGGACAAGTCTCACACATAATTCAGCACACAAGGGGCAACCCCACCTAATGGACTATTCACACATAGGTCTACCTCACTAGGCACGGCAGTCAGTCCAAGGTTACCCAACAAATTAGAACAGATAAAGGAGTGCGTAGCTCCAGAGTCAAACAGCCAAAACACATCCTGAGAATGGATCTGGAGAATACTTGAGACGACGCGATCACCAGCTTGATCACACTCTCCAGCCATAGCATACACACGGGCCTGAGTCTGAGGCTTTTTCAGGTCGGACCTTGCCCCTGAATCTGTGTCAGTGCCTCTATCTCTGGTGCCTCTACCAGACGCCTAAGGGCACTGAACGATTCTGTGCTCCATCGACCCGCACTTAAAACAGGCACCAGTCTTCTTGTAGCACTCCCTACCAGGATGGGAGTGACCACAAGACCCACACTTCGCCCCAGCTGACGAAGATGAAGAAGCTCCTCGGTGATCTCCATAAGACTGCTTCTTCTGTGGAGGAGCAGCCTCCTTCTTCTGAGACTCTTCAGCACGTCTCTTCCCTTTGTGGTCCTTTCCAGCCTGCCTACTCTTGATGTCTGTCTCTACCAGCAGAGCGACATCCGCCACATCTCTGAAAGTCCGGTGATGAAGAGGTGTCACAACGGACCTAATGTCAGGTCTCAGCCCGCTCTCGAACTTATGGGCCTTCCTGAGCTCATCCAGCTCAGAAGCATACTTTGAGAGAGTCATGAACTTCCTCACGTACTCCTCGACTGACATATCTCTCCCCTGACGCAACCGATTATACTCGTTGATCTTCTGATCCTTGTAGACATCCGGGTAGAACTGCTTGTTGAACTCCAAGCAGAACTGCTCCCAGGTCCAGGGCTGGGGATGCTTACCCATCACCATCCACCACCACTCCTTTGCCTCCCCCTTAAAGAGGAACGTGGTGAAGTCGACCTTCTGATCATCCTCTGAACCCATCACTCTGAGCAGGTTCTCCACCTCTGTAATCCAATGGCTCGCCTCCTGAGGGTCACCACAGCCGTCGAAGGAAGGCGGTTCAGCTTCATAAACTCCTGGAGCGCCCTGACTCGGCCTTCCACAACATTCGCCCTAGCTGGGCCTGCGCCACCAGCTCCCCCAGCAGCTGCAGCCACTGTCTGCATGAGCTGCGTCACAAACTACTGCACTGCCTCTGTAGCATCTCCCTGTGGGGTCACTGGTGCTTTACGAGGAGACATTCTGAGACAAACAAATCCAACACTCATCAGAACTGACTCACACATCAAGCAACTGTTATGACTGAACCCCACACAAGCAAACACAACCACAGACCCTAAAGAAAGCCAAACCTGGCTCGGACACCACTAAATGTAACGCCCCTAAAACCGGCCTAAGAGTTAAGGGCATTACACGCCGCGTATTACTATCTAATAATGCAAGGCTCTAAAGCTAACATTCGCAATCAAAGCCTGACGTAACACTTCTATTAATATTTGCAAAACAATTGTACTGATTACATTTATTAACAAGTAAACCTCGAAACCAAGTCAAATGTCAGAAAGAGTAAGGCCTGAAGGCTACAAATCATAAGGTCGAAGTCTAACAAAGAAAGCAACTATATGAATAGAGCTCCAGAATATGAGGATGACCCTCGCTGATCAATCTACAAAAACATAAGAGTAAGGGGATGAGCACACAACTTGCCCTAAGCAGCGACCGTCATCAGTGAGGTTGCTTAAAACAATTGAAAACAGAAGAGAAGCAGAGGTTAGCACAAATCAATAGTTCTCAAAACAGTCAGGGCATTGCTGAAACGACTACAGAATGGAACACCAGAGTTCCCAGTTCAGAAATAACCAGAGTTCACAACAGATAGGCATTGCTGAAACGATATAGAAGGAAAACACTAGAGTTCCCAGTTCAGAAATAACTAGAGTTCACAAACAGATAGGGGACACAGTACAATGCACACACTCAGAAGGTTCGAAGACCCATAGATCATAACAGATCTCTCGGCAACGCAGAAATGACTCAAAGAGCCAAAGGGTTCATCAACCCTACAAAACTGAAAGGGAAGAACCACCTAAGAATGGACGTCTAATGGTATACCATAATAGCTTGACCCAACCATTCACGGCTCAGAAATAGAGTAAAGTGTCCCAGAACAGAAGGTTTGCAAAAACAGAAGCAAACTTGCATTAAAACATGTCAAAACACTCAAAATACAGTAGTACAGATTAATAGGAACCCAACGCCGCAAACGGCACTCAAATCGGAACTCAGGCGAAGAAGTTATGTTGAAAATAGTACGATGTCCGAACTTGTGTCCGGACATCAATGTTCGAACACAAGTCGATTTGAAATCAGACAGAGAGTTTCAGGAAGTCCAAACATCAAAGCTCGGACCGATGTTCGGATGAGTTTACGAGAAAAGTTACGCGGTGGTGTCCGACCTTGTGTCCGGACTTCAATGTTCGGACACAGGTCGAGCTTAAATCAGAGGAAAGCCACAGAGAAGTCCAAACTTGTGTCCGAACATCTATGTCCGGACACAGTTCGAGACTTAAAACCAGAGAGGAAACTCGGGGTGTGTCCGAACATCGAAAATCAGATGCACACAACACACTGTCCGGACTTCAAAACTCGGACAGAAGTTCGGACAGTGCAAAAATAGCAGTTTCCAGAATGTCGAACAGAGCAGAAAAGTTGTATCAATCACCACCCAATTTGCCAGAACAATACACACACCAAATCAGATTAAAATACAGAATACCATAGGGGTTTAACCAGTTGAAAACGCCAAACAATCTCAGAATCACACCACAATTCAGATTATAAACCGTTGAAACTCCCTATGGCTGAACTTCCAAACCGAATCGAGCAACCACCTACCTCAACGATTAGCAGAAACGACAAGGAACTGAGACAGCAGGCGCAATCCACGCAGAGCAATAACTGGCACAGACCACAGCCCTGAAATCCCGCAATTGACAATCCAAAATAAGAAAACAGAGAAGGAACCTAGAACTTGCACTCTTAAAATCTGCAATACAAACCTGAACCAAGAGTGCAGAACCCCAACAATCTGCAGCAGCGTAGCCTCAACTGTCTGAATACCTAACGCAGATTCACAGTCGCTGAACCATCGTGACAAAACTCAAATCAGAGTTGTGGAGGAGGAGAACCTAATTCAATCTACAAATTAGAAAACCGAATAGCAAACCTGGTGACGGGGGATTGATCGGCTAGCGGCAGAGATTCCCGATCCGGAGTCGAACCCAGCAGAGGCACCCCAATCCCCAAACACAAAGAACACCAAGAGAGAGAAGGGAGAAGCTGTCGTTCAAACCACGATGAGAGACGCTCCTCACGATTGAACTGACGTGATGTAGAAACGATTAGAAAATAGATAAAATAAGTGTTCCTTTTCCCTTATTAATCAGCCAACTTAAATTACCTTAAACTAACTAATCATAATGACCTCCTTGTCCTTGGCCATTAGCATAATGCCGCCGCCGTCCCAACTGATAGCAAGGAATACATTCCAACTTAGAATAACATAGTAACTGATATAATATAAGGTTACGAATTATGGGTTATAACATAGTATATCAAGGGATTAAGAGCATTAAGCTCAATACCGCCCCACCAGCTCTAGTGAATGAGATCCACATCCGACCCGGCCGTTTAAATTTAACTTTCAGACAGTACTAATGTACTTTGGTAGCTAAGTGTGTAACCTTGTTGTGATACCAATTGGATAAATGAAATAAGAGTTTATGTACCTTCAAGTATATGTGTTCCGTTTGTTAGTACCGTTAATTCATAACTCTAGGCTACGAAAATGAAAAGGAGGGTACCTTATGCATCTTAGATATGGCGCAAGCCAAGGAGTCCGGTAATGTCATCACAGGTATGACAATTAATAACCGACAATAAATAAGTGATTTATTGTGACTCGATGCTAATACGAGAAGTAATCTCAGGCACCTTTCCTGTCGATGGTGTTAGTGCTTCCATATTGTTTGACTTCGGGGCTTCGCATTCGTTTATCTCCTCGGCATTCGCTAACAAAGCTGAGGGCAGCCCCCGAACAGCTCTCTGACTTTTCAGTCACTCTTCCTTCGAAGGAGAGAATTGGTTGCACTAGACAGTACACGGGATTAGAGATCAGCATTATGATTGAGACCTTCCCCATCGACCTGATCGAGTTCAAGAACTTGGGCTTCGACATTATAGTGGGTATGGACTATCTGTAGAAGCATAAGGGCCACCTACATTGTGTAGAGCATCGACTACTGCTGAAGGGGCCGAGCGGCAAGACAGTGTCATACCGCTGTGTGAAGAGAGAGCCGACTGTCAAGATCGTGTCAGCGCTATCCCTGATGAAGGACGTTAGGAAGAGCCGACAGGCCTTCCTCTGTTATGTTCAGGACACAAGACAGAGCGATGAGATGGACTCAGACATTCCAGTTGTGGTAGACTTCCCCAACTTGTTTCCTGATGAGCTGCCAGGCATGCCGCCTGTGCGCGAGGTTGAGTTCGTCGACGACTTGTTGTCAGGTATGGGCCCTATTGCTAAGGCGCCCTACCGTATAGCGCCGGCTGAGATGAGGGAGCTGAAGCTACAGCTGGAGGACCTCCTCGACAAGGGATTCATACGGCCTAGTGTTTCTCCTTGGGGTGCTCCAGTACTGTTCATCAAGAAGAAGGACGACAGTATGCGACTCTGCATCGACTACCGCGAGCTTAATGCAGTCACGGTCAAGAACAAGTACCCGTTACCACGGATCGACGACTTGTTTGACCAGCTGAGAGGAGTCAGTGTGTTCTTGAAGATAGATCTCAGATCTGGCTACCATCAGATTCGGATTGTAGAGGGTGATGTGGAGAAGACAACTTTCAGAACTCGGTATGGGCACTACAAGTTCACCGTTATGCCATTCGGGTTGCCGAATGCGCCAGCTACCTTCATGAATTTTATGAACCGTCTCTTCAGATAGTAGCTTGATAGTTCAGTTGTGGTCTTCATCAACGATATCCTGGTCTATTCTAAGACCGAGGAGGATCATGAGTTACACTTGAGGCAGGTTTTGAGTATCATGAGAGATAACCAGTTGTATGCCAAACTCTCAAAGTGTGAGTTTTGGTTGGACAGCATGTCATTCCTTGGACACATTATATCAGCGAGCGGGATATCTATAGACCCTACCAAGATTGAGGCAGTGAAAAGTTGGCCGAGACCGAAGACGGTAACAGACGTCCGCAGCTTTTTGGGTTTGGCCAGTTACTATCGAAGGTTCATGAAGGACTTCTCCAAGGTGGCCAAACCGATGATGAATCTCATGAAGAAAGAGTCCCAGTTTTTATGGTCTACCGAGTGCGAGCAGTCCTTTCAGACGCTGAAGGATCTCCTGACATCGGCGCCCGTCCTTACTATCCCTCAGGGCACCGATGGGTTTGAGGTATATTGTGATGCCTCTGGAACCGGTCTAGGCTGTGTGCTTATGCAGCACGGGAAGGTTGTTGCCTACGCATCCCGACAGCTGAAGAAGCATGAGGTGAACTACCCCACACACGACCTTGAGTTGGGCGTAGTAGTCTTCGCCTTGAAGATCTGGCGCCATTATCTTTACGGTGTGACAGTCACCATCTACTCTGATCACAAGAGTTTACAGCATCTCTTCACTTAGAAGGAGCTGAACATGCGACCGAGAAGATGGGTCGAGTTCTTGAAGGACTACGACATAGACTTGAGGTACAAGGAGGGCAAGACAAATGTTGTAGCCGATGCCCTGAGCCGCCGAGCACATTCATTGTTTACACTTTTAGCGGGCAGTAGTGTGGTTGATGAGATACGAGCTGCATAGGAGAACGATCAGTATATGCAGAGTATCAGGCAGAAGATGACAGAGGGTTGTTTTGAGAGTCAAAAGTACGACATCAAACAGAGCGACGACGGCATGATTCGACTGAATGGCCGGTTATGTATTCCAGAGTCTTCTCCTGACCTGAAGGAGAAGATACTTCAGGAGGCTCATTACTCGTCCTTATCCGTCCACCCCGGTTCTTCGAAGATGTACAAGGACTTGAAGGTCCATTTCTGGTGGAGCGGGATGAAGAGGAACGTAGCCGACTACGTGACTAGATGCTTGACCTGACAGAAGGTTAAGTTTGAGCACAAGAAGCCCGACGGATTAGTGCAGTCCATGCCTATTCCTTGCTGGAAGTTCGAGGACACCTCGATGGATTTCGTTGTCGGTCTCCCACCGACTAAGGGAGGACTGAACATGATTTGATCATTATAGATCGTCTTACGAAGGTGGTGAAGTTTGTTGCTATGAAGGATACCTGGAAGGTCCTGAAGTTGACGGACTTGTTCCAGAAGGAGGTGATCCGGCACCATGATGTGCCAAAGACCATTGTGTCCGACAGGGACCCTCGATTTTTGCCTAGATTCTGGGGTCAAGTTCAGGAATCCTTGGGTACGAAGCTGAAGCTCAGTACGACATTCCATCCACATACTGACGGTCAGAGTGAGAGGACCATCCAGACACTAGAGGACATGCTGAGAGCATGTGCCTTGGATTTTCAGGGGAGCTGGTTAAAGCGTCTACATCTGATAGAGTTCACCTACAACAACAGCTACCACTCCCCGATTCAGATGCCACCATTCCAGGCACTATACGGTAGACCGTGTAGGACTCCTTTATGCTGGGACGAGGCCAGCGAGACTACGCTTCTAGGACCTGAGTTCCTAGAGCAGATCAAGGAGGATGTCCTACAGATCCGTAGGAACATGAAGGCAGCCCAGGACCGGTAGAAATCATATGCAGACACCAGGAGAAGAGACATTGAGTTTACTACCGACGACATGGTATTCCTCAGAGTGTCACCCATGAAGGGGATCTTCCGGTTTGGGCAGAAGGGCAAGCTGAGCCCGAAGTATGTTGGGCCTTATGCGATTAGGGAGCGAGTATGCCCGTTAGCCTACAGGCTGGATTTGCCAGCAGAGCTCGAGAGGGTGCACGATTTTCACGTTTCACAGTTGTAGAGGTATGTGCCCCAACCATCGCACATTCTAGAGCCAGAGACTTTAGAGTTGGAGCCCGCTCTATGATATGAAGAAGTACCACTCCGCATCCTCGATACAAAGATGAGGCAGACTAGGAACAAGACCGTAAGCATGGTCAAGGTTCTCTGGTCGAACCATGAGGTAGAGGAGGCTACATGGGAGTTAGAAGACTTCATGGGAGTGAAGTATCCAGCACTCTTCGAGTAGTGGCTGTGATACTTGTACGGGTTCATGGTCAAACCCTTTTTAAGGGGGGTAGAAGCCACTTGGCTTGCGCATATGTTATGCATTAGGTCTTGTTTTTGTGGTGTGTTTTTGGTGGTATGCTGCATCATACATGTTTGTTTAGTTGGTTGTGTGTTTGATACATTGTATGAGTGTGCCTTAGTGCACCTGTTTGAATATATATATATATAGTACCTCTGAGTACTTCGATTGGTAAGTAAGTTGTGGACCTTGTTTAGTGTTGTGTTATGAATGAAATTATGCCATGCGTTTCGGTTATTTGGAATGTGTTGTATCAATTATGATACATATAGACTAGGTATGAACCTAGTGGGATGTACTCCCTAACTATGGTTTGTTTGTGATTACTTAGTGGAACTGGATTCCTTAGGTGAACTGAATATGAATAAGGACTTCGGGATGAAGCCTTTTTAAGGGGGTAGATTGAAATACCCCTAACCTTAAAAAATTAATTAAATGATATTTTAATGATCTAAGAAGATTAATAATCATCTTAATACCATTGGGGAACAATCTAAGATCTCAACAAGGCAAAAATAAGCCTTAAGACCGGTAAAGCCAAAAATGTGCTTTAAGACACCATAGAGATTGTATGACCTCAATTAGGATCCAAAGTGGATTCCTAAGTATTATAATTAAGTAATGAACACTATAAAACTATTATCAAAGGAAACCAAGCTGAAAAACATGTTCTAACACAAATTGTGCTTTAAAACTCCTTAAAGCACGTTTTTGAGAAAATTGACTTTCTGAGTGGGTTTTGAGTGGTGTTAGGTGTTGGATTATACCTTGATATACTAATGTACTATAATGTACCAAATTAAAAGGTCTAATTCCAATATTTTTTAAAAAAATCACAAATATGGCATTCATTTGTGAATAGTAACCGAAATAGTACATTTTTAAGTAATGTTGACCAAGCCAAGTCAATGGTCAAGACGTGACCCATCCTTATCTATATTTAGGCGGCAGCATTAAGGGAGGAGGACAGCACATCAGCCTTTTACCAAAATATCTTGCCAATTTAGTGAATCATCACTTTACTATTCAATTTAATACTTTTCATTCCTTAAAACACAAAATCTTGCTTTCTCTTTCCTCTTGTCCCATTCCATCCGAGTACCTAGCATATTCAGAACCTCTCAAGCTTTGTTCTTAAGCAATCAAGGGAAATCTAACTCATTTCCACATAAGTATTTTAAACCTTGATCAAAGGCTATTCTCGGCTGAAGCAACCTTAGGGACCAAGGTGGTCAAAATTTCCATTATAAGTGTGTTAATGAAATACCCCAAATTAATAAAACATGGATTAAATATTTAATCACATTAATTAAGGCCTAAACATGCCTTAAAAGTCAACTGAGAACAACAGTGGTCAACATAAAACAAGATGTTGCACCCTTTGACTGTTTAGGGTAAACAAATACCCAAATGAACTACTTAGGACCTAAAATTTTGTCCTAAGGATATTAACACATTACTAAACCGTTGGACAACACTCCAACACAAAGAAAAAGCATTTACATGCTTCAAGGTCAAAAAGGGCAAAAAGGTGCTCTAGGAAAACCTTAAAAATCAAATGACCTCTAAACGATATAAAATTGAATACCATGATCAATATCATGTAAGGAACACAAAAAACTGTTGTCAAAGGAACAGAGCTCAGAAACACCTGGCGACACAAATGTGCACTAAAACTCCTTAAAGCACGTTTTTGTAATCGCCTTTTAAATTGGTTTTAAATGGGCTAAAAGGTTATAATTACCTTTAAATATAATAAAATATCATGTTATATGATATTAGGAATTTAATTCCAGAAATTTACAATTTTTACATATTTAATATTAAAATATAATAAAACCCTAATGTGGGGCCCGTTTGGGTCAACATTGACTAAGTTGGTCAATGTTGACCATTGACCACGAAATGGACTACATAAATCAGATAATTAAGTCTCTTAACAGACCAAGAGACAAGAGACAGTGACAATTAAATATATGCTCTTACTTTTACATAAAATAACAAAAAACAACTTTACCTTATAAAACAAAAAGGTGGGTTCCACTTACCTTACCCCATGTGATGCCAGCCGGTTTTGGAGCCTTCAATTGCTCCTCTTTTCCCTTGCAATTCGGTGCTCCAGCTGGTACAAGACAAAAGTTCTTAGTCACCTTTCAATAAATGAACTAAAGTAACATATTTACTCCATTTTCAATCAAAATTTGAATCAATCAAGCCCTACCCTCTCAATCAAGGACGGCTGCCCCCTCTTGCTTTCTCCACTGATTGAACCTGCAATTATTCAACCCCAATCAGACTTGATGAGTCATCAAGTCACTTAAAACATAAAAAAATGCAAAAAAAGTGTTTTAAGGAAAAACTAGGTCATTTCTCTCATTAGCTCCATTCCAAACGTGGAGCTCACTGCCAAACTCTCCCTTTGGCTCCCCTCCACCGTAGGTAAGGTTCCCAAGCTCCATTGATGAGAGCTCAAGCTCTAGGTAAGCTCTTAAGGCATAAAAATGCCCATTTTCGTCATCTTTCTTTCCTTTTTCGATTGATCTACACTCCAACCTCTTCTATACATCTATGTAGAGTGATTTGGAGGTTAAAGGAAGGTTCAATCTCGTTCATAACCAGATCTAAGGAGGAAAGTTCAAGTCTTGACCATTTAAGGTAAAAATGTGCTTTAAGCTCATAACTTTTGACTCCCTTCAATTTCGGCTGTGAAACTTTGGTCATAGCCTCATCTTCTTCTCCTTTCATGTGGAATCAGTTGGTTAGCCATTTGGAGCAAGGATGGCCGAGATCCAAAGGAAATACCCTCTTTTAAGGCATTTTTCCAAGGTAAAACCTAATAACAAGGCTTGTTGAGATCTAGCTATTTCCTATGTCAATATGGTGGATCTAACCTTGTGGTGTGTTTGATTCAGGTCGAAATCATCTTGAACCCTCCTTGCATTTTTAAGGTGATTTTTGCCTTAAATCTTACATTAAATTACTTCTTATGGTTAGATCTTTCTTGGAGACTAACTAGGCCTTGTTTGCTGTTTGAACATGCAAGAGAAGCTTTGGAAATTTTATCTAAGGCTGGCCGAATTCAAACAAGAATTATTCAAGCTAAATCAAGGTATAACACCTTAAATCTATGATTTTTATAATTTCTAAGCTTATATATAAACATGGCCGAGAGTGAAATGATAAATATGGGTTATATTGACCTAGAAATGGAAAAAATGACTAAGATAAATTAAGCTAGTCATTTAAGAGATTTAATTAACATTTGACAAATTTAAGACATTATGTGGAAGTTTGGTAATTAAATAAAAATTATATGGTGAGGCCGAAAGTTTATGTGTATTTTGGGACATTTATGTGTAATTTATTTTGTGAGCAAATGTTTGTAATAAGGCCATGTATTTTAGGCCATTTTATTTATGCATTTACAAGCTTTTAATTAAGTTTAAGTAGATAAATGCATTACCGAAAATAAATGGGGTATTAGGTGTAATTAAATTAAATTTGGGGGCTTTAGAATAATAAGGCCGAAAATTAGAGGTAAAAGGAGTTAAAATAAAGTTTATAAGATTTTATAAAGTTTTGGGGTTAAATGGTGAATTTTAGAAAGTTTGGGTACTAAACCGTAATTATAAGGAATTGGTGGTCAAGGAAATATTAAGGTGGTCAACATTGACCATATGCTAGGTTTTGACCAAAATAAATAAGTTAGATAACTTATTTAAGGTTTTATAATAGGTTATGTATTTAATGGTAATATTTTTATAACATAAGTGGTGAATATGTTATTACCGAAAATTAAGGGTGTAAAATGGTATTTTAAACACCCATGGGCTATTAGGAATTTTTAGGAATTTATTTGGTATTTTGGAATTAAAATGAACTATATGTATAATATATAGTTATTATGTCATTATGACACTTTGAGAAAAATAGATGGTGGAATGGTAAATATCAAAAGTATATGGGTTAATAAGGATATTTATAACCCTTTGGTGGAATTTGGTGATTTTTAGAATTATTAAGATTTATTAGATATGTTATAAAATATGGTTTTAATGACATGGAAGAACTATATGTTATAAATAGGGCCAAATGGCAATTATAGAATAGCACAAGGGCTGTTCGGAATTTACAAAAAATAACCATAGGTTATACTCTTTTATAAGTTAGAAATGTTATATTAAATGGTATATATAACATGGTAAAAAGAAAGGGGTGATTTTGTAAATAAAGGAAACTATGGTTTGGAAAAGAATAAGATTTTCTTATGGTGCCTAAGAGGCAATAATAAATAGTTTTGTATAAAAACTATAGGTTATAAGTTAAAGGGAATAAAAATATCACATAGTATGATATTAGTATATGGTATAACATTAAATAATGTTATGTGGTCAAAAAGGGATTTAAATGAAGTTAAGGGCTATACCGAGTTAATAAGAGTTGGAAGATGAATTTTAGACTAAGGTCTATAATGTTATAAATGTTATGACAATGATATGGCTTAGATGGAATTAATATAAGGAAGGGTACTCACATAAAATAATGTGACAAACTATAAATGAATGGGATTTATAAACTAAGGTATTTACGGAATAAACCTTAGGAGTTGTAAATGTACAACATAAAATGTTACATATATTAGGATAACAATCTTAATATAGGTTGTATAATATATACAACTAATGGGAATATCATCTAATAAAAGATGATAAAAAGTAACATGAAATATAAGAGTTTATTAAACTCATGGGAACTACCTACGTGGTAAATATATATATACACAAAAGTAATGTATATAAGGTGGATATATATTTTGGTTGGAAACCATATGATTTAATGGTGGAGATTATTTTTTTAAAAAAATATAGTTACGAACTATAAGTTATGAATTTTAGAATGCAATATAATATAAGAATGCATGCATACATGCAACTATAGGTTACGTACCTAAACTGGATGTGGACAAGATTAAAAGAAACATAAGGAATTAAACTTAACAGTTGAATGTTTTGACGTACGCGTTTTAAGTAACAAAGCCGACTGTTTTAGAGAAACCTGCAACAAACAACTGTAGAAAACAGGGGTGAACTGTCGGGGTTACTTATAATTCGGAAATACCGGATGTAGTTAGTCATGGAGACTGACTTATAGTTTTATTACCGTTTAGAGTATACTTCTGACAAGGACGCTTGACGAGCTAACGGACTACACGGAGCGTAGGATCTTGCTGATTCATACTCCACCGTAATACAGTCAGGGTGAACGGTATGTAAAGGGGTTTGATCCGAGTTGTCCTAAGGTTGCTCCTTGGGCTCGGATTTGGTTGATATAACTTGTATGTTGTTATGTGTCTCGGATTGTCCCTGAGGGCTTCCTCAGTTCAGGCTTCTGTGTGATCTGTGATAAGATTGTTTGTCTGAATGTGTAATTAATATGCATGAATTGTATATTTAGCTGCTTATTAATTTACTGTTGTTGAGTTAACAGTATTGGTTCGTATATATGAACCTATATATAAAACGAACTGGCGGCTATGGTGCTATCTTATGAAATATAAGGAACGTAAGTAAAACGTTGTAGCACTATGATAATAACATATACATATTATCTGAGACTTTTATATGGAGCATTGGCCTTTCTATACGCCGCTCTTATCTAACACTGGATCCCGAGTTTACAGACTCCGGATTGGACTAATGACCTTAGTCTGCTGTGTTAGAAAATTTGGTAATGCGATGCGATGGTATAATTAATTAATTAATGGAATGGAAGTAAAGCCAAGAGGATGTGGCTCTTGGTGCGCGCTGTGATCACAAAAACGATACCAGGATGTCCGCGTACGGGTCCGTAAGTATCAAGAAAATTTCCCGTGAGCTAGAATGGCTCGTTGGTCGGAGACTCTACCGTTGGAGTGGCTACTGCCGTGGGTGACCCGCCATAATATGGGTAATTAGAGACATGTCGTTTTAACGAGACATTGTCACTAGGTATAACTGAACAACTAAAACAATTGAGACTTATACAGTGGCGAACAATACCATGGACGAGACTTAATACTTGTTTATTATTCTCGTTGTTTCGCTTTGTTGTTCATTGGTTATACTTGTGGTTATTTTATTGTGTGTTGATGGTTGGATGGAGCCTACAAGGCTGAGGTAAATTAAATATGAAAACTGTACGCTACGGCGAATGTACATTGTACATTTATTGTTATTACTCGATACGTTCGATATATAAATGTTGTATGGATTATTAAATGAATGTTTGGATTGGATGGATGGTTAAATGTTTATGGATATTTGGATGGTTGATTATGTATATTATACATTTATGCTCTAGTTTTGATTATAACTGTAAAAAGGAAAAGCATGAAACCAATCTAATAATAAGATGGTTAAAATGACAAGTGACCATTAGGGTCCAGGCCCGGCATACTCAGCGTCTATCGCTGATACTACACCATTTCAGGTTGTTGATCATTGTCGGAGCCGAAGAGCAGGAACAGGGTAATTGGAGATGTTGTATAGCAATGAAGATGGTGTATGGTCTTATGGTAAGGTTATGTATATTCAGGATTGGGTAGACGCTCACTTGTCGATGTTTATGGTTTATGGACTTAGTGTGTTGTATAGGAGTTTCTCGTTATCACTGCGGTTGGCAGTTTACTTGTATTGGAAGTTGGAGGTAGTTTGGCTGCGTTGCTCGCATGGGCGAGTAACGGCCGGTGACACCCGAGTGAGTTTTGTAATGGTTATTTGTTTTTCCGCTGCGAAACGTTTTAATTATTGCTACGTGAGAGATTATATCGTGATTATTGAGAGGGGTGTTACAAAAGTGGTATCAGAGCGGAGTACCGCTCTGATGACGAGAAAGTAGGTTAAGACAGTGAGCTTAGGACTTGGGAAATATTGGGAAACGTTTGGGAAGTACAAGACGATTCGTCTTAAGAGATATTGTGTCTAGAAACGCAAATTGCGTGACAGGTTAGCCTTTAAGGCAACTTAATATCTACTGGTTGTGTACGGTAATTTACCGAGTATTTATGTGACATACTGTACTACAGATGTCTGGTGGAACTAGAGGGCGTGGTACTGGAAGAGGTGGAGGCGGTGACCCCGGCATTCCAGGAGTTGCTGAGACGGTTGCAGCCGTTCGTGCACAGCTGGGTACTCAGATAAGAGGAGCACCAGCCCACCCGCCACAGCCCAGGGAAACGAACTGGCTGAAGTCAGATACAGAGGCCCGACCACCTACATATTCTGGGGAACCAGACCCCGTAGCTTTGGAGCGTTACATCGTTGAACATGAGAAAGCATTGGAAGACTTACAAGTACCTGACGACAAGAGGGTCGCCATTGCTGCTTTCCATCTGAAGGATGCAGCCAGCACTTGGTGGAGGTTGGTCAAGGACCATCACCTGGCTACGCCCGACTTTTCGTGGGCTACCTTTGTCGAGTTGCTGAGAGGGAAGTACTACCCAGCACATCTCAAACAGAAGAAGCACCCAGAGTCAGAGACACTGACCCAAGGAGGTCTGACCGTGGAATGAGTATTACGCTCGATTCATTGGTCTACTGGACTTCATCCCCGGTGTGGATTACTCAGAGACCGTTAAGATCAAGAAGTTCCGGGGAGGACTATTATTTCGCATCCAGATGGCGATGGGTGCTACCCTCTACACTACCATCCAGGTGCTAACATGAAAGCCATAAGATTTTTTACTTACTACATTACCAATTAACTTTGTGAGAACTTACCAAGGAGATTCCAGGAGTGTTATGAGGCTGCCTCGAAGACAGAGCTAATGCTCCAGACTCGGGAAGAGACTCTCGGGGCCAAGAAAAGGAAGAACCCTGAGGGAGAGTCTGAGGGTGGAGGAGCATCTCCAGGCGAAAGCCAAAAAAAAAGGGGGAAAGTAAGGACTTATCCCACTCTAAATTGTTTACCATACTAAATATCTTATAATACTGACCCGAAACATTTAAACAGGAAGTTTTTCCAAAAGAAAGGGCAACAAGGTCACAAGGGAAAGAAAGGGAAAGAGCCCGTCCTGCAGTTGACCGGCCCAGCTATTGATGCTAAGCCTCTGAGATCTGCACCTCCTAAGGGTGAGAACACCTACCTCTTAAATACAAATATAATCTTAACCTTTATACCACCAGATTTTAACTTAAACATACTACCATCAGGCACCGGACAGCCCCAGCGCCACTTTTACTGTAAGCGTTGTGGGAAAGACCACCCAGGGGTCTACCGCGAAGGCCGCAAAGTCGAATGTCGGTGCTGCCACAAAGAAGGCCATAGGGAATTTGAATGCTGGATGAACCCAGAGGGCCGTAACTACAGGCCACCAAAGAATACTCAGAAGACCTCAGCTGGAGGATCTGGAGTAGCACGAGGCGGTCAGGATGGCCAGACATCTACTGATGCTGGAGCCCTGAAGGGCAAGGGAGTAGATAGGGCATGAGTACCCTGAACTCCATGAGACCGCTGGTGGAAGACTTTTACTTACTATGTTGTGTGCTTACTTTGAATGTTAGAAGGAGCTGGGTTATGATTATGTGGGAGTGTGTCATTGACCACTCGCCTTTCTGTGTATGACTTTGGAGACCAGATTTGTGAACTTGATGCGAGTAAACTTTAAACCTTGACGGATATATATATGACCACTCGCCTTTCTGTGTATGACTTTGGAGACCAGATTTGTGAACTTGATGCGAGTAAACTTTAAACCTTGACGGATATATATATGAACAGGATGTTAATGCTTACATTACCATGTAGCGATACTCAAATGACGAAGAGTCAATGAGACCGGGAATTACTGAACCAGAATTTCCATCTGCCTTGCGCACTTGCTACAGCAAGTGCAACAACAGTAACTACAGATACAACTGCAACAACTACTACTTTTTAACCTTTTATTGAAAAAAAAACTGTTTTTCAACCTTTTCATTGAAACCTTGAGATTAGAAACCGATGCAATTTTGGAAGGACCGATAGTCCAACCACTGCAACTGGACACATTATACAGCCACTATGACTGTAAAAAAAAAAGAGAAACATACCAGTTTAAACGTTCGAGGAAGTTTCAGACAGGGCTATTAGCCAAATACCATCAGAGTATACTTGCATTTAATGCTAATCACTACTGGTGATACAGGTTTAGTCCTCATGGACAAGCATACCCTTTGTAGATGCACCACCGTCAGTGAGGATGGTTGGGAAGTGAAGAGCCAAGTTGCTCAAGCTATTATGCAATCTGCAATACATCCAATTACATGGATGAGGGGACAAATATGAACTATGGATGAGATATGATCAGCAAAAAAAAAAGGGGGGAGAAAAGGAATATGTATTGTACTCAGTGAGATCAAAAAAAAGGAGAAACGAGTTGCTAATATAGCACGGATTTTATTTACACCGAGTTGAATAATACCAGTCTATGATACGAATTACCACGGATGCCACAAAGGCAATAACACTTATTACAGGATAACCGATAACACGAACTATTAGAAAAAAAAAGAAGCAGAAGCAAAAAGAAGACAAAAAAAAGCAGAAGCAAAAAGAAAAAAAAAAGAAGAACAAAAAAAAAAGGATATCCATCAAAGGGAGATTGACAAAAGAATACTTCACAACAACCGTGTGACAGACATTATCAGTTTGCTAAACGAGACATGGGACGACCGCACTCCGTTAGGAGCATGTGGGCCTAACAGACTTATTTATAAGTTAGTCGGGTAAGTAGTAATGTATCAGTACGGTACCCCATGCAAGTAGACAAGTAGTGTTAGGAACACGAGAAGTAGTCAACTCCATTCTACGGACAGTAAGACGGATTACCTCGAAGATGGACGAGAAGAGCCGCAGTTAAACCAACGGGCTGAAGAAATCAAGAATTTTCAACAGAGAACAGTGGACGGTATACAGAGAAGACAAGGAAACAGTTCAAGGACAGGAGCCCAAAAAAAAAAGAAGAAACAGGAAAACCCATTATGGATGAATAATATGTAGAAGCCTCATAAGGATCAAGCAAATGCTTGCAATCCAGAGGAAATCTACCAGATGATATGGACATAAACGCGTGATTACGCAAAGAGAAAAGATAAAGCTATATGATAGCAGATACCTTAAGCAAAGAACAATGGATTTGGAATGTACCACTCACAGGATAATTCGCACATCTTATCTGTTTGACTCATGAGATATTAGCTGTTGAGCGTTTACGCCTCTGCACTCTGTATGGCTGAGTGTTTTGGTATTGCACTCGTGCAGTTATTAATCTAGTGGGAATGCAGAAAGATAAAGTGGATATCAACAAGAGTGTGTGAAAAAAAACATAACTACAACAGTGTGTTACTCTGGAACCTACCAGCATGGATGACAAACATCATCTTGTGGACATATAGGCTGGTACGTCTTAGTATTACAAAGACAGTGCAAAGAGCACTAAGTACTAACAGTAGCCAATGTCATATACCTCACTGAATCAGTGAGCGAAGACACAGGCATGTATGCTAGTGATCCTAACGAGTGGATTCACAGTAATGGAAAAAAGAGGCAAATTGAGCCTATCTTCATGGGTCTGCACCTCATACGGAGCGAGTGGGCCCATTAGAATGAACCAAGGAGAGAGCACAAATAGATCAGTGCCTCACCCTTTATATATTGTGGAGCCCAGAAGGGCTAGAGTCATACCCGTCTCTCCGATATGAGGATAACCCACGAGTTGGTGAACTCTTTGAGAGCCAAGTATCCAGCGCTCCTTGTTGAGCGGCTGTTGTATACTTGTGGGGTACGGGGGCGTAACCCTTTTTAAGGGGGGAGAGCCCCTTGGCTGTGCACATGTGTGCACTAATTTTGGCTGTTTGATGCATTGCATACAAAAAAAGAGAATTGAATTGGTGTGTGCATACGAGGTTTGTTTGGTTAGTATGTGAATCATTTAGTATGCATGGCATACAGTGAATTGGTTTTGTTGGTTATAGTTGGTACGTGGGACGTGCGTTGTTTGGTTGTTTGGGTGTGATGTACACTTGAATGTATGTATCCTATGAGATACTTGTTTGAATGATTGTATGTACACCATGTGTGTAGTACTTTTCTTATGCTATTTGTGATATGGATTCATATTGCTTTATAGAATGATACATATGGTATCGCCTAGATACGAAATGAATCATTAGATATGGAATGTGGAACAATGGAATGGTATGGACACCTCAGAAGGTTGTCAGGACTTGTAGAACTGATAGGAAATGATGGTGCTGATGGATCACCTATATCCATATATGATTGAACTAACGCCACAACGTGATGGCTATGTGCTGTTAAGCGCAACATGATGTATGTAAATATATCACATAGATATACATTATGGGAACAATGGGTAGTTTTACATTTATATATACTTACCTATTTGATTAAGAGACTTCGGGATGAAGTCTTTTTAAGGGGGGTAGATTGAAATACCCCAAATTAATAAAACATGGATTAAATATTTAATCACATTAATTAAGGCCTAAACATGCCTTAAAAGTCAACTGAGAACAACAGTGGTCAACATAAAACAAGATGTTGCACCCTTTGACTGTTTAGGGTAAAAAAATACCCAAATGAACTACTTAGGACCTAAAATTTTGTCCTAAGAATATTAACACATTACTAAACCGTTGGACAACACTCCAACACAAAGAAAAAGCATTTACATGCTTCAAGGTAAAAAAGGGCAAAAAGGTGCTCTAGGAAAACCTTAAAAATCAAATGACCTCTAAACGATATAAAATTGAATACCATGATCAAGTATCATGTAAGGAACACAACAAAACCGTTGTCAAAGGAAACAGAGCTCAGAAACACCTGGCGACACAAAATGTGCACTAAAACTCCTTAAAGCACGTTTTTGTGAAATCGCCTTTTAAATTGGTTTAAATGGGCTAAAAGGTTTAATTACCTTTAAATATAATAAAATATCATATATTGATATTAGGAATTTAATTCCAGAAATTTACGAATTTTTACAAATTTAATATTAAAATATTAATAAAACCCTAATGTGGGGCCCGTTTGGGTCAACATTGACTAAGTTGGTCAATTTTGACCATTGACCACTAAATGGACTACATAAAATCAGATAATTAAGTCTCTTAACATACCAAGAGACAAGAGACATGTGACAATTAAATATATGCTCTTACTTTTACATAAAATAACAAAAAAACAAACTTTACCTTATAAAACAAAAAGGTGGGTTCCACTTACCTTACCCCATGTGATGCCAGCCGGTTTTGGAGCCTTCAATTGCTCCTCTTTTCCCTTGCAATTCGGTGCTCCAGCTGGTACAAGACAAAAGTGCTTAGTCACCTTACAATAAATGAACTAAAGTAACATATTTACTCCATTTTCAATCAAAATTTGAATCAATCAAGCCCTACCTCTCTCAATCAAGGACGGCTGCCCCCTATTGCTTTCTCCACTGATTGAACCTGCAATTATTCAACCCCAATCAGACTTTATGAGTCATCAAGTCACTTAAAACATAAAAAAATGCAAAAAAAGTGTTTTAAGGAAAAACTAGGTCATTTCTCTCATTAGCTCCATTCCAAACGTGGAGCTCACTGCCAAACTCTCCCTTTGGCTCCCCTCCACCGTAGGTAAGGTTCCCAAGCTCCATTGATGAGAGCTCAAGCTCTAGGTAAGCTCTTAAGGCATAAAAATGCCCATTTTCGTCATCTTTCTTTCCTTTTTCGATTGATCTACACTCCAAACTCTTCTATACATCTATGTAGAGTGATTTGGAGGTTAAAGGAAGGTTCAATCTCGTTCATAACCAGATCTAAGGAGGAAAGTTCAAGTCTTGACCATTTAAGGTAAAAATGTGCTTTAAGCTCATAACTTTTGACTCCCTTCAAGTTCGGCTGTGAAACTTTGGTCATAGCCTCATATTCTTCTCCTTTTCATGTGGAATCAGTTGGTTATCCATTTGGAGCAAGGATGGCCGAGATCCAAAGGAAATACCCTCTTTTAAGGCATTTTTCCAAGGTAAAACCTAATAACAAGGTAGCTTGTTGAGATCTAGCTATTTCCTATGTCAATATGGTGGATCTAACACCTTGTGGTGTGTTTGATTCAGGTCGAAATCATCTTGAACCCTCCTTGCATTTTTAAGGTGATTTTTGCCTTAAATCTTACATTAAATTACTTCTTATGGTTAGATCTTTCTTGGAGACTAACTAGGCCTTGTTTGCTGTTTGAAACATGCAAGAGAAGCTTTGGAAATTTTATCTAAGGCTGGCCGAATTCAAACAAGAATTATTCAAGCTAAATCAAGGTATAAACACCTTAAATCTATGATTTTTATAATTTCTAAGCTTATATATAAACATGGCCGAGAGTGAAATGATAAATATGGGTTATATTGACCTAGAAATGGAAAAAAAATGACTAAGATAAATTAAGCTAGTCATTTAAGAGATTTAATTAACATAATTGTCAAATTTAAGACATTATGTGGAAGTTTGGTAATTAAATAAAAATTATATGGTGAGGCCGAAAGTTTATGTGTATTTTGGGACATTTATGTGTAATTTATTTTGTGAGCAAATGTTTGTAATAAGGCCATGTATTTTAGGCCATTTTATTTATGCATTTACAAGCTTTTAATTAAGTTTAAGTAGAATAAATGCATTACCGAAAATAAATGGGGTATTAGGTGTAATTAAATTAAATTTGGGGGCTTTAGAATAATAAGGCCGAAAATTAGAGGTAAAAAGGAGTTAAAATAAAGTTTATAAGATTTTTATAAAGTTTTGGGGTTAAATGGTGAATTTTAGAAAGTTTGGGTACTAAACCGTAATTATAAGGAATTGGTGGTCAAGGAAATATTAAGGTGGTCAACATTGACCATATGCTAGGTTTTGACCAAAATAAATAAGTTAGATAACTTATTTAAGGTTTTATAATAGGTTATGTATTTAATGGTAATATTTTTATAACATATATGGTGAATATGTTATTACCGAAAATTAAGGGTGTAAAATGGTATTTTAAACACCCATGGGCTATTAGGAATTTTTAGGAATTTATTTGGTGGATTTTGGAATTAAAATGAACTATATATGTATAATATATAGTTATTATGTCATTATGACACTTTAGAGAAAAATAGATGGTGGAATGGTAAATATCAAAAGTATATGGGTTAATAAGGATATTTATAACCCTTTGGTGGAATTTGGTGATTTTTAGAATTATTAAGAGAATTTATTAAGATATGTGTATAAAATATGGTTTTAATGATATGGAAGAACTATATGTTATAAATAGGGCCAAATGGCAATTATAGAATAGCACAAGGGTTGTTCGGAATTTACAAAAAATAACCATAGGTTATACTCTTTTATAAGTTAGAAATGTTATATTAAATGGTATATATAACATGGTAAAAAGAAAGGGGTGATTTTGTAAATAAAGGAAACTATGGTTTATGGAAAAGAATAAGATTTTCTTATGGTGCCTAAGAGGCAATAATAAATAGTTTTGTATAAAAACTATAGGTTATAAGTTAAAGGGAATAAAAATATCACATAGTATGATATTAGTATATGGTATAACATTAAATAATGTTATGTGGTCAAAAAGGGATTTAAATGAAGTTAAGGGCTATACCGAGTTAATAAGAGTTGGAAGATGAATTTTAGACTAAGGTCTATAATGTTATAAATGTTATGACAATGATATGGCTTAGATGGAATTAATATAAGGAAGGGTACTCACATAAAATAATGTGACAAACTATAAATGAATGGGATTTATAAACTAAGGTATTTACGGAATAAACCTTAGGAGTTGTAAATGTACAACATAAAATGTTACATAATATTATGATAACAATCTTAATATAGGTTGTATAATATAATACAACTAATGGGAATAATCATCTAATAAAAGATGATAAAAAGTAACATGAAATATAAGAGTTTATTAAACTCATGGGAACTACCTACGTGGTAAATATATATATACACAAAAGTAATGTATATAAGGTGGATATATATTTTGGTTGGAAACCATATGAATTAATGGTGGAGATTATTTTTTTAAAAAAAAAATATAGTTACGAACTATAAGTTATGAATTTTAGAATGCAATATAATATAAGAATGCATGCATACATGCAACTATAGGTTACGTACCTAAACTGGATGTGGACAAGATTAAAAGAAACATAAGGAATTAAACTTAACAGTTGAATGTTTTGACGTACGCGTTTTAAGTAACAAAGCCGACTGTTTTAGAGAAACCTGCAACAAACAACTGTAGAAAACAGGGGTGAACTGTCGGGGTTACTTATAATTCGGAAATACCGAATGTAGTTAGTCATGGAGACTGACTTATAGTTTTATTACCATTTAGAGTATACTGCTGACAAGGACGCTTGACGAGCTAACGGACTACACAGAGCGTAGGATCTTGCTGATTCATACTCCACCGTAATACAGTCAGGGTGAACGGTATGTAAAGGGGTTTGATCCGAGTTGTCCTAAGGTTGCTCCTTGGGCTCGGATTTGGTTGATATAACTTGTATGTTGTTATGTGTCTCGGATTGTCCCTGAGGGCTTCCTCAGTTCAGGCTTCTGTGCGATCTGTGATAAGATTGTTTGTCTGAATGTGTTAATTAATATGCATGAATTGTATATTTATAGCTGCTTATTAATTTACTGTTGTTGAGTTAACAGTATTGGTTCGTATATATGAACCTATATATAAAACGAACTGGCGGCTATGGTGCTATCTTATATGAAATATAAGGAACGTAAGTAAAACGTTGTAGCACTATGATAATAACATATACATATTATCTGAGACTTTTATACGGAGGATTGGCCTTTCTATACGCCGCTCTTGTATCTAACACTGGATCCCGAGTTTATAGACTCCGGATTGGACTAATGACCTTAGTCTGCTGTGTTAGAAAATTTGGTAATGCGATGCGATGGTATAATTAATTAATGGAATGGAAGTAAAGCCAAGAGGATGTGGCTCTTGGTGCGCGCTGTGATCACAAAAACGATACCAGGATGTCCGCGTACGGGTCCGTAAGTATCAAGAAAATTTCCCGTGAGCTAGAATGGCTCGTTGGTCGGAGACTCTACCGTTGGAGTGGCTACTGCCGTGGGTGACCCGCCATAATATATGGGTAATTAGAGACATGTCGTTTTAACGAGACATTGTCACTAGGTATAACTGAACAACTAAAACAATTGAGACTTATACAGTGGCGAACAATACCATGGACGAGACTTAATACTTGTTTATTATTTTCGTTGTTTCGCTTTGTTGTTCATTGGTTATACTTGTGGTTATTTTATTGTGTGTTGATGGTTGGATGGAGCCTACAAGGCTGAGGTAAATTAAATATGAAAACTGTACGCTACGGTGAATGTACATTGTACATTATATTGTTATTACTCGATACGTTCGATATATAAATGTTGTATGGATTATTAAATGAATGTTTGGATTGGATGGATGGTTAAATGTTTATGGATATTTGGATGGTTGATTATGTATATTATACATTTATGCTCCAGTTTTGATTATAACTGTAAAAAGGAAAAGCATGAAACCAATCTAATAATAAGATGGTTAAAATGACAAGTGACCATTAGGGTCCAGGCCCGGCATACTCAGCGTCTATCGCTGATACTACACCATTTCAGGTTGTTGATCATTGTCGGAGCCGAAGAGCAGGAACAGGGTAATTGGAGATGTTGTAATAGCAATGAAGATGGTGTATGGTCTTATGGTAAGGTTATGTATATTCAGGATTGGGTAGACGCTCACTTGTCGATGTTTATGGTTTATGGATTTAGTGTGTTGTATAGGAGTTTCTCGTTATCACTGCGGTTGGCAGTTTACTTGTATTGGAAGTTGGAGGTAGTTTGGCTGCGTTGCTCGCATGGGCGAGTAACGGCCGGTGACACCCGAGTGAGTTTTGTAATGGTTATTTGTTTTTCCGCTGCGAGACGTTTTAATTATTGCTACGTGAGAGATTATATCGTGATTATTGAGAGGGGTGTTACAGTTAACCCCTTGGAGCAAGAGTGGCCGAAAACAAGAAGAAAATTCATACCTTAAGGCATTTTACCAAGGCCAAAAACACTTTGAGACAACCTTTCCATTTTAAGTGCTGAGTTGATTTTTCCTCCAAGTTGTCGTTAGGGTTTTAGAGCTTTAAGGCATTTAAATCGAGACTGTTAGAGATATCACGGGGGAGCATCAGATCTAGCTGATTCATACTCCACGGTTTTATAATCCTGGTGCACGGTATGTTGTTATGTGTCTCTGAGGGCTTCCTCAGTTCAGACTTCTGTGAATTATGTGATAAGATTGATTGTCTGAATGTGTGAATAAATATGCATGAACTGTATATTTAAGCTACTTATTATTTACTGTTTTTACGATAACAGTATCGGTTCGTATATATGGACCTATATATTAAACGAACTAGCGGCTATGGTGCTAGAAAAACGTTGTAGCACTAGGATAATAAGATATATACATTATCCGAGACTTTAATACGGAGCATTGGCCTTTTCTAACGCCGCTCTCATATCTAACACTAGATCCTGAGTTTACATACTTCGGATTAGACTAACAACTTTAGTATGCTGTGTTAGAAAAATTGATAATGCGATGCGATGGTATAATGAAACAAAGCCAAGAGGATGTGGCTCTTGGTGTGCATTGTGATCACAAAAACGATACTAGGATGTCCACGTACGGGTCCACAAGTATCAAGAAATTTCCAGCGAACTAGAACGGTTCGTTGGTCGGAGACTCTACCGCTAGAGTGGCTACTGCCGTGGGTGACCCGCCATATTATATGGGTAATTTAGAGACACGTCGTTTTAACGAGACGTTGCCACTAGGTATAACTGAACAATTATGACAGCTTGTTAGCTTGTATGTTGGCGAACAATATTGGACTCTTATGCCAAGGACAAGAATTAATACTCGTTTATTATTCTCGTTGTTTTGCCTTGTTGTTCATTGGTTATGCTGTGTGGATTATATTATGTGTGTAAATGGTTGTGTTTATTGTATGGTTATTACTGTTAATTGTTTTACAGTTTAAATATTAAAACGGTATTACATGTAACGAATCTCATGCTCTCGACCAATTAATTGAGGGGTTTAAGGAGGCATGACGGGGCATGTGCTAACATACTCAGCAAGGGCTGATTCCATACCACAACCATGTTTATTTTCAGGAAACTAGCTGGTTGTCGATGCGGGGTGCGACGGTTTTAGCGACTTTTGGTTTAGACTTGGTACGGACTGAGACAGTGGTTATTTTGGACTCGGGTTTTGTGAACCGAGGTGTATATTTGGTTAGACGCTCACGTGTACAGATTTATGTAAAGACGGACTTATGTTGTATATATTCTAGTTTTATTTAAGCACTACTATCTATCTCTTGTGGTCACTGCTGGAATACGTTTCGTATGTTGATTATCATGTAACGCGTTATCACTCATATGGGCGAGCGATGACGGTGACACCATAGAACGACAGTCTGTTATTTACCGCTACGATTTAATTATTAAGTATGACATTTATACGACAATTAGGAGCCGAACTAGTAGGGGTGTTACAATGTATGTACATATTTTAATGTGAGAATGTACATGTTTTAATGTGACAATGTATGTTCAAATGTGAGAATGTACATGCTCTTTAATGAACATATGTACATGTTTGTATGGCCATATGTACATGTTTTTTTCTCTTATATGTACATATTTTAATCTGAGACTGTACAATCGTACAGGTTTATGTGACCATCTGTATGTTTTTAATGCGAGGATGTACATGTTTTTATGTGAGAATGCACATGTTTTAATGAACATTTGTACAGATTTGTATGACCATCCGTACAAGTTTTCTTTTATGTTATATGCACTATAACCCTCATAGCATCCATTATTATACTTTTCTGTAAAAAAAAACTTGCCACGTCTGCGAATGTAGCCAGAATTACTACATCCGGTTGTAGCTAAGACACACCCTTTTAGAAGTGAAAAACTACCACATGCCAAGCAAAGTCTTTAAGTAAATGTGAAGCATATGGTGATTGGTAACAGATGTTTGGGAACCGGGATGGGTGTAATTAAGGAGCGAAATTGGCAAGGATGGATGACAAAGAATGAGTTTATGATCTCTCAAATGATCGACTAACACCCAGACGGTGATTAAATAATTAAAAAAAAAAGATATTTCTTAATGGAAGGATTACTGAATAGTGGAATTGCTCGTATGATTATTAACAATACATAAATAAGGATTACTATGTAGCAAGTTATCAACTGTTAGGATATATATAATATCTCTCTTTATTTTGTTACAGTGATCTGTTTATTTTACTTAGTTTGTACTTAGGTCTCTGTATGTAATTTTCTTTCTTAGTGTGTATTTTAGGATATTATGTATTTTACATGTCTGATATGATCGGGCCATATGCCTGAGATATATCGATATTATAAATAGGCACTCCCCACTGTATAAGCTTCTCACGGCTTATATTCTCATATCAATAAAGTCTTTCTTCATTCTCTCTTCTGTAGTTCTACATGGTACCAGAGCGATTCCTGAAGATGTCATAGCTCCTAATATCAAATCCATCCAAGATACTAGTTCTATTTTGTCCCGTCAACATTCGCCATGGCTGGGGACGACGAAATAATCAAAGAAGTAGAAGAAGAAAAGTCGTCGAAAGGGAAGAAAAAATCCCGCAACGACAACGAAGAATCAAGTGAGTCCATTCTCTTTTCCAAACTCTCACCTGAAGATGAAGAGTTATACACACACCCTTCAGACAATCCCGGTATAATTCTTGCATACAAGTTCAATGGAACCGGTTTTGTGAAGTGGAAGCGATCGTTCACAGTTGGGTTGATTTCTAAGAGCAAACTAGGTTTTGTTACGGGAAAAACGAAGAGAAGCGATTTCAGTGCTGCCAAACAACGGGTATGGGATCGCACAAATGGAATGGTCATTGGATGGCTATTCACCGCACTGGACGATTCAATCAGAGAATCGGTCATGTATTTCAAGACCGCGGCTGAAATCTGGGCGAATCTCCACAAAAGATTTGATAAAGTTTCTGGAACAAGACTTTATGCCCTTCGAAGAGAAGCGCACAAATTGGAGCAGGGTTCTTCAACCATAAACGAATACTATACGAAATGGGTAAAGATATGGAATGAAGAACAAGAGTTGATAGAAATACCACTTTGCTCGTGTGGATCTGTTGAAGCGATTTCTAAAATCCAAGAAAATCAACGACTTCTGGAATTTTTAATGGGTTTGGTCGATTCTTACAAAGCAATAAGGAGTAGTCTTCTCTTGATGAAGCCATTACCAACAATCGATCAGGCGTACTCAGTTCTGAGAGAAGAAGAAGATCACAGATCTGCTCAAAGAAATCGAAGAAGTGATGAAGAGAGTACCGCTTTTGCTAATTCTACCCTAAGCCGAAATTTTCGAGATGGAGATAAAAAGGGAGAAAGAAACGACAAAAGAAAAGAAAAGTGTTCACATTGCAAAAAACAGGGCCACACTGTAGAAAGTTGCTACTGGGTTACGGGTAACTTTCCAAGTTACTGGAAACACAACCAGAATAAAGACAAGGGTATCTTCACTGGGACTGTCAGCAACCAACAAACTTCAAGTCCAGATAATTCAAGTAATCAACCAGTCCCTGGGATGTCGGATGTTCAACTCAAAGCTCTTGTAGCATACTTGAAGAATCAAGATACTTCTGGAACCAAGAATCAGATGTGCCTCACCTCCTACATGAGAAACAATCGAGTATCAAATGAAGAGGAAGAAACTGACTATCAACGTCAGTTTGCAGGTAACATTGAACCTTTTACTTGCGGTTTTACAGACCATAATAATAACCCTGATTTATCTGATATAAAACTGGAAAAATTTTGGATTCTTGATACTGGGGCCACTGATCATGTGTGTGGTGATAGAAATTTGTTCTTAAATGATTATAAACCATGCTCATATAAGGTCATCATGCCTGATGGTCATACCAGTATAATACAGGGAATAGGAAGTGTCAAGTTGGGTAATACATTGGTTGTTAATTCTGTTTTGCATGTTAGTGCTTTCAGATTCAATCTTCTTTCAATTAGACAACTGTTGAAGCAATTTAAGGCTTGCGCTCTTATTCTGCATGACAAATGTATTTTGCAGGCCCTTGATACAAGGAAAAACATAATGTTTGGGTTCTTACACCATGGATTGTATGTTCTTGATTGTAGTAGATTGTTTGCTGATGAAAAATCTTGTATTGATGAATTTACCTCATTTGATATGAATAAAAACTTTTCTGATACGAAACAGATAAAGTTTTCCAATCAATTAACAGGAAACATTTCTGATGTTCATTTATGGCATAATAGATTGGGTCACGCCCCTTTGGAAAAACTTGCTGAGCTTAAGTTCTTTAGTAAAAAGGATATACCAGCCCCTTTTGTTTGTGATTCTTGCCACAAGGCCAAAGCCCATAGGCTCCCTTTCAAGAAATCTATCACTTTCAGCCAAGATGTTTTTGACCTTGTTCACATAGATGTCTGCGGCCCATTTAGATCTCTAACATATGACAACAAAAAGTATTTTCTAAGCATGGTTGATGATAAATCAAGAGCTCTTTGGGTAAAACTTCTCAGCCACAAATCAGATGTTTTTCAGTTTGTTAAGTACTTCATAACAATGGTTGAAACCCAATATAACAAAAGGATTAAGATAATAAGATCCGATAATGCTTTTGAGTTAGGATCCTCCAATGAAGGTAAATCATACTTCTCCACCCTAGGCATTATCCACCAAACTTCTTGTCCCCATTCACCACAGCAAAACGGCATAGTCGAGAGAAAACACCGTTATCTAATGGAAACTTCTCGTGCAATATTTTTTGAGTCACATTTGCCCATTGAATATTTGGGAGAATCAATTCTGTATGCAACTCATATAATAAATAGACTCCCTAGTACATCTCTTGCAGGAAAAACCCCTTATGAGTGCCTCCACAATAAACCACCAGACTATGACAGACTCAAAGTGTTTGGTTCTCTGTGTTACACACTCAACCTAGGACAATCCCTAGGAAAATTTAATGCAAAATCTTCTCCTTGTGCTTACATTGGTTGAAAATAAAAAAGGCCACAAGTTGCTTAGGCTTTCTGATCATAAAATTCTTGTTTCTCGTGATGTAGTTTTTCATGAAACTGTATTCCCTTTTCAGAAAAACAATAACCAAACCCACACTGAAACTCCTTCTTACAACATTGATAGTTATACAGAGGAATCCTATTTTCTGCCAAACCTCCACAATAATCAGACCCATGATGTTATTTCCCAACATCAGAATCAATCCCATAAATCTTCAGAACCACCATACCAGACCACAGATCATTCGGACACAGACCAACCTCTCAACAATGCTCCTGCTGTTAACTAGAATAATGAATCCCTTCCTGAAACCGAAACTGAAGGGCAAAGCTTGAGGAGATCTACTAGAATCAGACAAATTCCCTCCCATTTCAAAGATTATCAGGTTTACACCAGTAGTGTCAATAAAGATGTTTTTTCTGAAATAATTTCTAACAGAATTCACAGAAACAACACTACTGATCAGAACCATAGCATCCCAGATTTATTTTCTTTGACAGATGAAACCCCTGTCACATATTTTTCCTTTTCTTCTGTCAAGAATAAAAATAACATCAACAGCATTCTTCAAACCCAAGAACCAAGGAACTATGAGCAGGCTTGTCTTAGTGAGGAATGGACTGAAGCCATGAACAAGGAACTCACAGCTCTAATCCAAAACAACACCTGGGAGTTAGTTAAACTGCCCAAAAACAAAAAGGCAATAGGATGTAGATGGGTTTACAAGATCAAACTGAAAGCTGATGGTTCAATAGAAAGATATAAAGCAAGGCTTGTTGCTAAGGGTTTTAATCAAAAATTTGGATTAGACTATACTGAGACTTTTTCTCCAGTTGTTCGAATGACAACCATCAGAACCCTAATTGCTGTTTCTGTTAAGAAGCAATGGCATTTACATCAACTTGATGTTAACAATGCCTTTATTCATGGGGATCTTGATGAAGATATTTATATGCAATTACCAAAGGGTTTGAAAACTGATAACAAAACTAATGCTTGCAAGCTAAAAAAATCTTTATATGGGCTTAAACAAGCTTCAAGACAATGGTTTGCTAAGCTTAGTAACTTTCTTAAATACATAGGATACACCCAATCTGAATATGACTACTCTCTGTTTTATAAGCTGAACAATACAAAAAGCACTTATGTTGTTGTATATGTTGATGATTTGCTGCTCACTGGAAATGATATTGTTGAGATAAACATGGTCAAACAACAATTGCACAACAAATTTTGCATCAAAGATCTGGGTAAGTTGAATTACTTTCTTGGAATGGAATTTTTGCATCATGATTGTGGTTTGATCATATCTCAAAGAAAGTTCAGCTTGGATTTATTGCAAGAGTATGATTGTTTCAATTCAAAACATTCTGCTGCTCCTCTCCAGTTAGGTTTAAAACTCAAACCTGATGCAGGTAAGCCCCTAGACAATCCAACAGATTATAGAAGTCTGGTTGGAAAGATTAATTTTCTAACTCATACTAGACCAGACCTCGCTTTTACAGCTCAATTGTTAAGTCAATTCCTTCAAAGACCTACTGACTTGCACATGTCCGCTGCTATTCATACTCTTAAAAACATCAAAGGCACTTTGCATTATGGCATTCTGCTAAAGAATGAACCTGATTTCTCTCTTACTGCATACTGTGACAGTGATTGGGCCAGCTGCCCAATCACAAGAAGATCTATTTCTGGCTATTATATTTTTCTTGGTGGCTCTCCTATATCTTGGAAATCCAAGAAACAGGGCAACATATCACTCTCTTCTGCGGAAGCAGAATACCGTGCCATGAAGGTTGTTACAACCGAATTAGCCTGGTTAAGCAGGTTAATCAATCAACTTGGCATAAATGATATTATTCCTATACCTTTTAGATGTGATAACAGGTCAGCAATTTACATCGCTAAGAACCCAGTTGCTCACCAAAGAACGAAGCACATAGAGGTTGACATCCACTATGTGAGGCAGATGATTCGACAAGGCCTAATATCAGTCCATCATGTTCCTGCCCCCAACCAGATAGCAGATTTTCTGACAAAAGCATTGCCAGGAAAGAACTACCGAGCAATTCTGAAAGATATAGGATTGTTTCTATTACAAGATCAAACTCAGCATGATGAGTCTAATCTTGAGGGGGAGTGTTAGGATATATATAATATCTCTCTTTATTTTGTTACAGTGATCTGTTTATGTTACTTAGTTTGTACTTAGGTCTCTGTATGTAATTTTCTTTCTTAGTGTGTATTTTAGGATATTATGTATTTTACATGTCTGATATGATCGGGCCATATGCCTGAGATATATCGATATTATAAATAGGCACTCCCCACTGTATAAGCTTCTCACGGCTTATATTCTCATATCAATAAAGTCTTTCTTCATTCTCTCTTTTGTAGTTCTACATCAACTTAGTAGAACAAATCAATATATCTGATACATAGTTTTAGGGATAACAAATACTCCCTCCGTTCAATAACATCTGTCATTTTGGAAACTTGCACATTTATTAAGGAAAGAAAAATGACGCATGTACCCTTACTTTTTACTTTTCCATCTAGATAATTATTACTTTTGTGTTGAATAGTAGGGTTAAAAGTGGAAAAAAAGTGTGTCAAAAAACTAGAATGATAGATATTCTTGAACAAGAATCAATTCCTAAAATGTCAGATATTAATTAGAGTAAATTACTCGGAACCCCCCTAAGGATTGGGCATAATACAGTTAACCCCCTTGTGTTTATCATAATTATTGGTAACCACCTTGAGGTTACGCTATCTCTGACTATTAGCCCCCAAACTATAACTCCGGTACCAAAACGTTAACTACGTGCTGACCCCTCAGCTTAATCATATTATTAATGACATACTGGACAAAACACTGCTTAATCAGCATTCGTATTGTCTGAAAAACGTCAATCCCACCTCGAAAATGCATCTAAATTGGGTTAAGGAAGAGTTAGACGATGTTGATTAAGCAGTTTTGTTGTCCAGACTGACATTCATAATGTGATTAAGTTAATGTGTCAGCATGTAGTTAACGTTTTGATAATAAAGTTATAGTTCGGGGGTTCATAGTCAGAGATACCGTAACCTCAAGGTGGTTACCAATAATTATGATAAACACAAGGGGTTAACTGTATTATGCCCAATCCTCAAGGGGGTTTCATGATTTCCTGACACAGGCTTCCCACCGAAACGTACTCGTGCTTTACTGCTTGTCTTCTGTAATCATTTTGACTATCCTGTGTACTATGCTCATTATTCACCTCGGGATCAAAGACTCCATTATTGTCGGGCATGTCTAGTGCTCGGTTCTCACAAGACTCGAGATATATTTTTCTTTCATTGCGTGATTGATTACTACACCATCTTACACATTTCAGTTTAACGTATGTCAATCTGTCATATCATCAAAATACCATACAATTTGTAAGGAATTCTACCAATGTTTTTTTCACTACAATGATCAGATTTCTTAATCTCTTTTTTTTTTTATCAAAATTACCAATCATATTTTACTATTAAAAATTAACTCTGTCGCATATTCACTTTTGTGTCATAAGCAGAGTTTGGTGGGTGAATCCATTATTCTGTTATCTTAGTGACACGAAGAGTGGATTTAACTTTTGCTATATATCTTGTTAGTTTATTAATGGGTAATCATGTCGCCAACATACAAAATCAATTAAAATAACAACTTTCAAGGTCATATTATAAAAAGGTTATTCAAAATGTTTAATAAAATCTATGTTTCCAGTATCACCCGTAATCTAAATATTTAAAAGTTAAAATCATAATTATAGTTTGTTTTTAATTAGAATAGTGTGGTAACTGAATAGAGAAGTTTTTTTCTAAGGAAATTGAATAGATAAGTTGATGGTGGCAAATTTGATGGAGAAGTTTAGTTGGTATGTTATCTCATTTATTTTAAACCCAATTCAATAGTTAGTAAAATGTGTCAGGAAATTAAGGGTATTTCGTAGTCCGGCGCAGGGGCGGACCCAGAATCCAAAGCCTATGGGGTCACTATTTTTTTCTAATAAGATAATTTTTTTTGATAATATTAATAAATGCATATAAAATTTTAAAATAAAATACAACATCCAATTACATTTGTCCTCTTCGGGTCTTCATTGCTTGAAAATGATACATAATAGTTTCATTGCTAATGGTCTCAAAAACATCTCTTTCTACATAAGTAATTAAAACATCATTAAGCACTTCGTCATTCATCTTGCTCCGCAAGTCAGTCTTGATATATTTCATGGCAGAGAATGCCCTTTCAACAGTTGCTGTAGCGACGGGTAGAATTAATGAAAGCTTCAATAGCAAAAATACCCGTGAAAAGTTCAAATGTTGTTTTGTTTCAACCAACTTTCTCGCAAGATCACTAATTCCCTTCAAGTTGGTAAATCTAGAATCTTCACGCATATTTGCGACGAAATTATCAAGCTGGCAACTAAGCTCTTGGATCTCAATTTCACCATTGAAATCATCTGGATATAGACGAGCCATAACCAACAACTTTGTCTTGTCAAAGCTATAAAATGAATCAGCTGGATTCAGGCAACTCATGCCAAGTAATAATTCTGTGTTGACCTCTGAAAAACGAGAATTAAGCTCTTGAATTTGCATATCAAGAACTGCATACAAAACACTTACACGGTAGTAATCCTTGTTGGTCACATCGTCAACTCTACGCTTTGATTTGAATCCCCATGTCCAATGTATATGCATAGCATCCATGTCAAGTATATCAATATCATGTTGACAACAAAAAGATGTAACCTTCAAAATGAGCTCTTCCCAACCATCTTCTCTCATCCTTTGCAATTGTCCTTTAGCTGTAACAAGTAAACTCATAGCATTAACAATATCTTGCTCTCTTTTTTGCAAAGCAATATTCAACTCATCTGTGATTGCTAAAACCTTCTTCATAAGATGTAGCATGAAGATAAATCTGAAAGAATGCAAAGAACCAAGAAGTCCTTGTGCCCTCATTCGATCACTAGAAGATTGGCCATCCATTGCAATATCAACAATCACCTCAACCAAAGATGGAAACAAAGTCATCACATTCAATAAAGACTTGTAATGAGAACCCCAACGAGTATCACCAGGTCTGTTTAGCCCAAGTTCTTGATTCACTCCTTGACCTGTTTCAAGTTCACCCAAGCGACGAGCTTCTTCTTTCTGTGATGCTTGCTTTTCTCGAAGTGCATCTCTATTTTTGAATGAAGGTCCAATTACATTCAGGACCATACCAACAACATCAAATAGCCATTCAACATCAACATGAGTCCTAGCAACTGCGACAAGAGTTAACTGAAGCTGATGAGCGAAGCAATGAACACTATGTGCAGATCTATAATCACTCTTAATTAAAGTCCTTAATCCATTCAAATGTCCTTGCATATTACTTGCCCCATCATAGCACTGACCGCGAATTTTGTAGGGGCTAAGAGAATGCTGAGCAAGCAAGGAATAAACTACATCTTTCAATGTCATAGCACTTGTTTGACCAACATGTACAAGACCAATTAATCTCTCCATTACAAATCCCCTTCGATCAACGTATCTTAAAACAAGAGCCATTTGTTCCTTATGAGCTACATCTCGAGATTCATCAACTAAAATTGCAAAGTAATCATCATTGATATCCTTTATGATACTCTTGACTGTTTCACTAGCACATGCCTTCACGATGTCTTTCTGAATCTTAGGGAAGTCATTTGTAAATTTTTGGGGCATTCCTTAAAACAACATCTCCCACATCTCATCACGCGCTGCATACCAATTCAAAAGTCAGGAAATTACCTTTTCTGTTTGACGACTCACTTTCATCATGACCTCGAAAAGGTAACCCAGATCTCAAAAGCAGTCTGCAATATCGATTGAAGCATTTAAGCGAGTTCGGTAGTCATATTGGATCTGCGCTGTCTGCTTTACCAAAGCTGTCTGGATGGATTGTTTTTCATTTATAAGATCAATGCACATTCTGGAACACTGATTATGAACACTAGAAGGCTCACCAACATGTATACCAAATCTATCTTTTTTATTCCAATCATTGAAACCTTTAGTTGCATACGTATCTCTTCCACGGTGAGGAAATTCATCAGAGAACAAGTAACAAGGAAGGCAAAACACAGCATCTTTCTTAATACTATACTCCATCCAATTATGGTATTCATCAAACCATGAACGAACAAATGCACGTTGTTTGTTAGAGAAGGTAGTTTGAGGATACTTCTTAAGTCGAGGTTGATACGGACCTTTTTGAATATAATGTCTTCTCACTTCATCCCGTACATTAGGATGATAAAGCATTATAGATGGTCTATCTGCTGGATCAGTTGGCAAGGAAGAAACATCAACTTCATTTATTAATGACGGAGGAGTGTCTTCAACAATTTCTTCTATTAAATTTGTTCTGACTGGATTTGAAACGTCTTTATCAAGAATTTCGGACCTGACTTCGACATGTTCCACCTTCTCGTGAGTGATGCATACCGGAGATTTAGAGTTTGATGGCTTGAAATATCTATACATTTCTATAATGTAAAAATGGATAGTTAGCATGCAAATTATTATTGCTACAAAGACCTGAACAATTCCGCTAGACAAAGACCTGAACACCATTTTTGAACGTCAATTTGAAGCAAACAATCCGGTATGTATATCAACAATCCCATGACTTTGTTTTACAGTATGTTTTTTATTATCTTTCTCTACATATACGGTTCTCCTTTTCAAATGAAAGCAATTCCATTTCCAAATTAACTTTCTATGAATTTACACTTTCCTTCAACAATTACCTAGCTTCTCGTAATGATTTCATATAGGTTGCAATACATTGGCCTCGAAAAGTAACTAGTAAGCTACACGAGGAGCACCAATTATCGCTTAAATGTTGGCATTCATTCGATTGTGCTGGATGCGATGAATACAAAGAAGAAGGGTATATATATACCTGTAGAATTTGTGATTTTAATCTGGATCCACGCTGTGCTTTGAAATTGTCCAGTCTACTAGAGGAACCTGAGGAAATGAAGGTAACTCACCCACTCTGACTTTTAGAGGCGATGGTTCTTTCTTGATTCTTCCATTTTTGGTTCTCTCTATTAGCTCATACGGCGTTTAGCAGCTATATCACTAACGAAATGATATTTTTTCAATTTTTTGGGGGGAAGTGGGCGACCAAGTGCACAGAAGAAGAGAAGATATTTTTTCAATTTTTTGTAATTGATAATATATTCAGTTGGTGGGAGTTGGTGCACGAATTGAGGAATGGGGGGCGACAAAGTGCAGAGGAGCGTAGGTTTTGTTTTTTTATTTTGCAATTAATATATCTAGTGGGTGGAAATACAATGAAAAAATTGAACTGGAAGAGATTCGAACCCGGGTGCTATGTAACTTCTATAATGCTCCATACCAGTAAACCATCGAACCATTTAGTATAATGGGGTCATTTCTTTATATTCATAGGATACTATAATATAAATTTCTAGGTATTCTAAATTTAATGGGGTCACGTGACCCCAAGTGACCCCTAGTAGGTCCGCCCCTGGTCCGGCGGTAAGATTTATTATTCTACCGGCCCATCTATATCACCTCTATTTTCTTGTTTTTGGGGTTATTTGGTCTTTTAACTCCGGCCTTTTACACTATACGAATTTATTTGTTGTGTTAATTTTTTTTTCTATATATCATATATATCAATTATCATAACAATTTTTTTTTACATATTTTCTTATTTATTTTTTCTCCCTATTTTTTAAATTTAACTAATAATTGACTTGCTATAAAATCATCTTTACAAAAAGGATGACATCTATCTTTTGTCATTTCCAATCTGTACATCATCCTTTTCTACGTTGTTATAACCACACGCCGGTAAATAATTGCTGGTTTTCTTTGGATAATTGCTGGGTTTTTTGTGTGGATAATTGCTGGTATCTCATCTACCAGTTTATCAACACATACTCTATGAAGTTTAGTCATCATGACACCGAACACATTTTGGACTAAAATGTCTTCACTGATGAACCTTAATTGCTGGGTTTTCAACAGTACAATAATATCGGCCGCCCATCCCATTATCTATGTGTGGTAGGTAGGTTCTTAGAGCAACATCAAGGTAAGAAGTTTCTTATTTCTTGTATTTTATTTTCTACTCTCACACTCTCTCCTTCAATAAAAAGTTGTCACTAATAAGGGATTCTTAGCTAAGAACCCCAGAACATACATCTCTTCTCCACCTCATAATTTATTTTTATTTTTATTTCCTTATGTCAGTAAGAAATATTTAAGAGACACTGCTGTAGATACCCTTAGAGCAACCACAACAATAAGAGTGGAATCCACCCATAAAGTATTATTATTTTATTCTCTTCTCTCATAACATTAGCTTAAAAAACCCTCTCTCCTCAATCCTTAACTAAGAAACAATCCTCATGTCTCTCTTATGGTCCTGCATTTCGATTAATATTATATGTTTTCCATTTCCATATCTCATTTTTATCTCCTCTACCTATAAAATGACGACGATTTAGAATGAAGATATAATAGAGAATGAAGATGTGATTGTGAAAAAAATGAAATCTATTGATTTATATAAAGTAAAGTAAATGATAGAAGTGGCTAATATTAATAAATCGGAGTGTCTGGGCTACATCTAACTGTAGCCATCTGGCTACAATCCAGAGCGTGACTACGCGCGCTTAATTTTTTTTTTTTTCACGCCCCGCCTCTGACGTTGTGTTTTGTTTCTTTTTTTTCTTTTTCTTTTTGTTTTTTCTTTTTTTATCACAAAATTTTAAATTGTTGTAACTTTTAGTATATAATTCTAAAATGAAAAAAAATTATATCATTGTTCACCTAAATTCAAGGTCTTCAAAACAAGACCAGTCATCATGGATATATTTTGACAACTTTAAAAAAAATTACATGTATAATGTATAGAATGTAAAAGAAACTTGTACATATAGTCATACAAACATGTACAAATGTTCATTAAAACATGTACATCCACACGTAAAAACATGTACATCATCACATTAAAAATATACAGATGGTTACATAAATCTGTATGAAGCATCAAATATGTACATCCTTAGATTAAAATCTGTACATATAAGGGAGAAAACTTGTACAGATGGCCATACAAACATGTACATATGTTCATTAAAAAACATGTACATTCTCACATTTGAACATGTACATCGTCACATTAAAACATGTACATTCTCACATTAAAACATGTACATACATCATCACATTAAAATATCGATATATACATGTAAAAATAATTTTTTTTAAAGTTGTCAAAACATATCCATGACTGGTCTTGTTTTGAAGAGCTTGAATTTAGATGAACAATGACATAATTTTTTTTTCATTTTGGACTTATATATTAAAAGTTACAATTATTTAAAGTATTGTTGTGATAAAGATAAAAAAAGAAAAATAAAAAAAACGAAATGGGCGCCGATGTATTAATTCTTTTGGTTTTCTGTTTTGTCCCACTATACTTCATTAATTACAAAAATACCTTACTATAAAGATATTTTTTAATCTAATTTGACTAAAATGTCCTTAGATGTAGCCAACTTGGCTACATTCACCTTTAGCCAAGAATTTGCCTTAATAAATATAGAGCTAAAATTCGCTATCCCGTCTCCCTTGAGTTTTAAAATAGAACCTCGTCCTGAAGCTAGAAATGACATTATAAAACTACTACTACCTCCGTCCCGTCATAAGTGTTCTGTTTGCTTTTTGGCATGTTTTTCCACCTCAATATTAAACATATAAGGTAAAATAATTTTATAAAACTAAATTTTGTATTATATAGTTTATCATGTAAGGAATCATATGCAAAACTTAAATTTTCAAAATTAATTTATCTTATATGTTAAAAATTGAAGTCAAACGACATGTCCAAATAGTAAATAAGACGGTCAAGGTGGGACGGAGGGAGTATAAGATACCTTCAGCTAAAGGACAGTTGATTCCAGTACAAAGGCGCGTATGATCGGCTTAAAAGTTTCCGTTCGTCGATCTCCACTCCAATCTCAGCCTTTCTTTTCTCATTAGCCCTTTTCCCCATCGTGACAGTAACGGATTCTTCCGCGCATGTGCTGCCACCTTTCACTTTATATTTAGCGTTCGAGGTTGCTATACGTTTGATATTGGTTTTTTTTTTTTTTTGAAAGCTGATATTGGTATTATAAGAATGTGGTCTGGTTCTTTGTGAAAATATCAAATATGGGTGCATTTGTGAAAGTGGTGTTTTTATTAGGGCATCCACAAGCGGTTATATCAATAAAAAAATAAAAATAGTGCTACAATAGAGTAGAATCCACCCTTATTCTCTCTCATCGTTGCTTATTTAAGCAACGCTCTACAAATCAATCCTATTGGTCGTAACGTTGTGTCATTAATAAAAATAAATAAAAGTAATAGTATCTTGCTAAAGTAAAAACCATGGATGAGAGGGGAGAGAGTGTTAAGGAACTCTACCATTGTAGAGATAAAAGTTCCTTATATATTAAAATAATATATTTTACTGGCATACCATCTAAAAAAAACTAAGATACTCTCCACCATTGTGGATGCCGTTAACGTTTTGGGTGTAGGATCCGTGTGAAATCCATTTGAGACCCATCTCGACCTATTTTTTCTTTCCTCTACCTCATTTGTCCATTTTTTTTTTATTTTACTCCAGCAACTAAATCTGCTAGTTAACGCAAAAAAAACTAATCATAAATAGATCCGTAGAAACCTATTGAAAATGTAAAATCCTTTTTTAGAAGTTCTTTTTTTTATAAAATCTACCATCTAACCCAATTTTTTCATCAAAAAACGCAGTAAATTTAAACTAAAACTTGTACAATATTAGATAAATCTACAATACTAATATTTGCTATAATTGAGTTATTTACTTTATTTCTTTCTAACAAATCTCGTTAATCATCCTAATAGTTCGTTGTGAAAATTATTATAATTTAAAAATTTTGTTTTCTACCCATGAATTTTAAAATATTATACTGTCAACCTATAAAATATCATAAAATTACACTGTGTCTACTTATGAATTTTAAAAATTACACTGTACACTATACATTTATTAGAATAAGGTGAAATTGAATATCTAAAATAATGATTACTTTAAGTTGTTAAGACTGAAAAAAACTAAAAAAATCCAAAATTATATTACCCAATACTAATAATTTAAATAATAAAAAAAACTTTAAAAAATGTAAGTGTATTTTTATGCGATTTGTCTTATATTTTTGTGCGATTACATCCCTTCTTAACTATGATCATATAAATTTAAGATTTTTATTATGCTATATTATCAAAAGGCTTTATTAATATATTATTTAATTAAAAATTTGGATCACTTCATTATGATAAATATATTGGTGGACGTGTAATTTTTGAAATTTGATCAGCCAGTGTATTGTTCTCATATTTAAAAACAATTAATTCCAAAATCTCTCGGCGCTGGCTCAGCATAATGTATATTTGGCCACTAATAAATGCAAGATGGTCTGAATTACATGATCTATACTCCCTCCGTTAATTTTTATATGTCTTTCTAGCTCATTTGGTTTGTTAAGATTTAGTTGTCATTTTAGATTTTCAAGACAAACTTTATTGCTTTTTTCCACCATTGCCCCTATTAATAACAACAACTCCCAAGGAAAAAGATAGTTTACCACCTTACACACACATTTATTAAAAAGAAAAAGTAAGGTTAGATGAGTCATTTTACCTCATTTCTTAATTCTTGTGCATAGAGCCAGAAAGACATCTAAAAATTAACGGAGGGAGTATTATATAATAAGAATAGAATAGTATACGTGTATTATGTTGCTTATGAGAATACTGGGAGTTTGGGTAAACCCTACCTTGCTACTTACAGCCATAGGTAAACTTACCAACCCACCCAGTAAGAACCATTATCTATCTGTAAGCCATTTGAATCATTCAGAAGTCTATCACTGAATAGTTGGAACTTGAATTGGACCAATTTACCAACTTGTGACAATTATGACAAAACGTAGCCTTTTAGGGACCGATAGATAAATGAAGTTGCTTTAATTATCTTAGATACTTACTAGTAAAGATAATTTAATAAACCCGTCTTTCTTTTATTCGGCGCATTATAATTTATGATTTCGCCCATTGGAATTCAGCTTTAACATATATTAATATTCTTTTTTCTTTTATTAGTACTATTATTGTCTTTACTTTTATGTAACAAATTGAAATTTCGTGGCGTTGCTTGCCAGTTGCCACAACCGGGAATGGCAGTTATTTTGCCTCGGTGTAATCTTTTACTATTTCTCCTTCTGCTTCCTTCCCTCCGCCATCTTACTCATCTGGTTTGTTCTCTAGCTCGCAGAAGTATGAAGCAGTCAAGGCGCCTACATCGCTGGGTAATCTGTCTCTCTCTCTCTCCGCTCTCCCTCCGTCCTTCCCTCACTCCTTGAGCTCCATTTACCTCTGCATCGGAGTAGGATAGAGGGGTAATATTTTCCTTGACGTACTGAACAATGGCGACCTCTATTTTGAAAATCAATCACAATTTTCGGTATTTGGTTCTGATTACATCTGAAAATCTCGTCATGATAGTAATAGTTAAAGAGCCTGATGGGGGCGTTTATACGAGAAGCTACGATTTATGCTGAGTTATGTTGTTTCGGTTTCACTGTCTGCAGTTCTCTCGGCCTAGAGTTGTCCTTCGCAAATGGCTCAATATCTCCGGTAAAAACTCCGATTACAGTGCTGACAGCAGCGGCAACGATGATGAAGACGACAGCTTAACCCGGTGCAACGACACCATCGCCACTGCCAGTTTTAGTGAAGGCAAGAAATCTTTTAAAAATTTCTCAATCATGCTGATCCTACTCCTCGAATTTGCTTGTGTGTTCTGTTCCTATGAAATCCAGCTTTCGTATTGTCTGTATGCGACTTGTACAAATATAAGTGATAAGGTGGAAGATAAATCACGATTCGTCCAATTCTACGACTCGATTTTCAATTTATCTTGAGAGGTTTAGCTTTGGCTGTTTGATTACTTAAATTCTATGGTTTGCATTTGATAAAAATTCAGAGCAAACACCAATTTTGAGAAGACGGAATTCAGAGACTTTCAGGACTCAGTATATAGACAAAAAGGATATCAGGTACCCTTGCTTCTGCTGCTGTTTGCAAGAACTAAATTTAGAGAAGCTGTTTACCTAACTTAGTGTTTTTATACTCAAGGCCTGAGCATCTAGCTTGATGATTCCGCTTTATATGTTGTCTTTTATTGAATCTTGTCAGTATATAGTATTCGTCTTCCCTTACCCCGGTTTCTGTAGAATTCCATTGATGTTAATGAGAAGAAGCTATCGACAGAGAAGTGAAACTGAGAGAAAGGAACATCGAGAACTTCAGAGTAAAAATGTTGTTACAAGTCTGACTGTCGGGGTAGCGACTCTTTTATATGAAGAGGAAATAAAAGAGTCTAAACAAAATGTGATAACTAATGACAGCTAAGACAACCGAGAGTATTACAGAAAACAACAACTTGAGATATATATACACTAACACCCCCCCTCAAGAGCAGGGAGAGAAAACTCTAGCTGATCTTGTGACCAGAAAAGATGCCCATTTGATTGAAATGTCGTCTGTAATCTTTGCCATGAAGACCTTTAGTAAGCATGTCAGCCAGCTGAATAGAATTTGAGATATGACCAACAGAGATGAGTCCTTGTTGAATTTGTTCACGAACGTAGTGACAATCTAATTCAACATGTTTGGTTCTTTCATTAAGAACTGGGTTTGTTGCAATGAAGACAGCAGAGCGATTATCACACTTGAGTGGTATCGGTGTGACCTCTGTAACCCCAAGTTCTGTCATTAACCGACTCAGCCATGCCAACTCAGAGGTGACCTTACGCATTGCCCGATATTCAGCTTCAGCTGAAGATAAAGAAACACATGCTTGTTTCTTTGACTTCCAAGATAAGGGAGAGCCACCAAAGAGAATGTAAAATCCACTGACTGACCGTCTAGAAATTGGGCAAGAAGCCCAGTCCGAATCGCAATAGGCAACAAGATTGTAGGTGGGGCAGTTGTTGAGAAGAATCCCATTGGACGAAGTCCCTTTCAGATACTTCAAAACATGTAAAGCAGCTGAATAATGATGTGTTCGAGGAGAGTTTAAGAACTGACTTAGTAATTGAACACTGAAACTGATATCGGGCCGAGTGTTCGTAAGATAATTCAATTTGCCCACTAATCTGCGATAAAGATCTGGACTCTCAAGAGAATCACCATCATCAGGAAGAAGTTTAAGGCCTATCTCTAGAGGACTAACAACAGATCGACAATGTGGCATATCAAACTCTTCTAGCAGCTCACGAACAAATTTTTGTTGAGTGACAATCATCCCTTGATCTGTTTATGTGAACTCCATCCCCAAGAAAAAATGAACAGGACCGAGATCCTTAATCCTGAAGGTATTATGCAAACTGACCTTGAGTTGCACAATCATATCTTCATTATTGCCGCAAACCAGCAAATCATCAACATAAACACCAACAAATATCACAGAGTTCTTCGAGTGTTTATAAAAGAGAGAGAAGTCATTCTCTGAGCTGGTAAATCCTTCAGAAAGAAGAAATTTTGTGAGCTTAGAATACCATTGACGACTGGCCTGTTTTAAACCATATAAGGACTTCAATAATCGACAAACTTTGTTTTCACCGGGCATATTCAATCCCTCTGGTAATTTCATGTAGATCTCCTCATTCAATTCACCATGGAGAAACGCATTATTGACGTCGAGTTGACAAATAAACCAGTTTCTTTTTACAGCAACAGCAATGAGGCTTCTTATGGTGGTCATCTTGACAACGGGAGAGAATGTCTCACTGTAGTCAATACCATGTTTTTGTGTAAAGCCTCGCACAACAAGTCTTGCTTTGTAACGTTCCAACGTTCCATCAGCTTTGAGCTTAATTCGATAAACCCATTTGCAGCTGATAGCTCTTTTGCCTTTTGGAAGATCTACTATCTCCCAAGTGCCATTTCTGTCAAGAGCTGATAATTCCTCAGCCATAGCGGACCGCCAGTGAGGATTTGAATTAGCTTCTTTGAATGTTTTGGGTTCAACCATCTCATCAACAGAAGAAACATTGCTATTAGAAGCAAAACTGATGCTGTCCACATTAATTCTTTTCTCAGGTGTAATATCAGTTAAAGAAAATAATCCCAGAGTATTGCAATTATTTTCATTACTGATTTTTAGATATGCTGAGAAAGAGCTGTAGTAAAACATCATCAGAGTGAGAACTTATCTGACCAACAAAGTAATCTTGCAGATGAGAAGGTTGATGCCTGATTCTGTTAGATCTGCGACAAACTCCAGGATTTTCAGTAGAAGAAATCTCCTGTGTTGCAGAAATTTCTGATGATTGACTTTCTTGAGGAACGGATGTTTCTGATGATTCCAAACCATCAGCTGCAATGAGATTATCATTGCTGATGTCTGTGTCATGCAGATTATCAGTTGCTGCGGAAGGAACAGTTGAGAAAGGGGCTGAAGGCAAGATAGGATCATCATATATATCTGGAGTATCAAAACCATGAAACCTTTCTGAAGCTGTACCCCGTGGGGTTTGCTCAAGGAAAGGAAAAACTTCTTCATAGAATTTGACATCTCTGCTGTGTATGACTGTGTTATCTTGGAGTCTTAGCAATTTAAAACCTTTGCTAATGAAGCTGGGCCCAAGATAAATGCATTTGAATGCTCTGGCTTCGAACTTTTGCTTGTGAGACTTAACATTAGTAGCGAAAGCCAGGCAACCAAATGTTTTGAGGGTTTTGTAATCAGGATCCTTGTTATATAAGACCTGATAAGGACTTTTTCCATCAAGAACAGTTGAAGGTAGACAGTTGATGACAGCGGTAGCAAATAAAATGCTCTCACCCCAATACTTGAGAGGAATGCCAGACTGAAAATAAACAGCACGCGCTGTTTCCAACAGAAAACGATGCTTTCTTTCTACCACACCGTTTTGCTGTGGAGAATGTGGACAGCTTCTTTGATGAATGATTCCCAGCTGTTGAAAGAATCGAGTTCCTTCTGCTGATGCACCAAGCTCAAAAGCATTATCTGTTCTCACAATTTTCACCTTTTTTAGGAACTGTCTTTCGATCATAGCAAGGAAATCCTTAATGTAAGTAAAGGCCTGAGACTTTGATCTCATTAACCTGACCCACAAGGCTCTACTTTTATCCTCAACTATACTTAGAAAGTATTTGCTTCCGTCATGATTTTCTTCAGAACAAGGACCCCAAACGTCTATGTGCAAGAGATCGAAATAATCAACACTCTTGCTGTAAGAGATTGGAAAAGGCAATCTGTGGCCTTTTGCTTTATTACAACTTTCACAAACAAAATCTCCACAAATCTCTTTCTTATTTATCAGACCAAGACTAACAAGTTTCTCTAATGAAGCATGGCCTAACTTGTAATGCCAGTACAAAACAGATTTATTCACTACTGAATTACAGTAAGTATCAAAACATCTGCTGACATTCCTTTCTTTACAGAACTGTTGAAATGCTGGAATGTCCAAAATGTATAGGCCATGCTGCTCTCTCCCAATGACTTTCTCATGCATCGAAATTGGGTCCTGCAAAGTGCAAAGATTGTTGTGAAACATCATTTTGCACCCAATCTGTTGCACCAGTTTACTTACCGACAGCAAGTCACATTTAAAACCAGGAACCAATAAGACATCTTGTAAATGACAATCATCAGTTAGCATAGCTTTTCCTGAAACTTTAATGTCTTGGACCCGTCCATCAGGTAAAGAAACAGAATGTTTGTTTCTTAAAACCTTTTCATCAAACATAATTTCTTTTCTTCCAGTTAAATGATCTGTAGCGCCACTGTCTATGACCCACAGATTGCCTCTACTGTTGTCCTCAAGAACTTTCATTGCATTAAGGCTGTAATGCAAAAGATTGAATAGAAGAGTGAACATTACCTGCAAAATTGCAAGTAGCACTTTCTTCCTTGTGCCCCAAATTCACTTTCTGTAGATAACCAACGAGAAGACCTAACTGCTCATTGGATAGATCAGGAACTGGTGAATTAATTTCAGAATTTTCATTGCTTCGACTTGCTGCATTAGCTGAAACATTCAACTTCTTGTTTTTCCCGTGTTTCCAGCCATTGGGAAAACCATGCTTCTCAAAGCAACTATCTTCACTATGCCCAAACTTATCACAAAAGGTGCAGTTTTCCTTCTTCTTTCCTTTACCATTCGACTGCCACCTTTAAAGAAAGAGATAGGAATCGGAGAAGATTGAGACGAGAAAGACGAGAGAAGAAGATGAATATTATCCTTTCATTGATGGTATGTATGTGGAACTTACAGAAAAAGAGCGACAAGCTACAGAGTGTTACTGTAGCAATTTCTGTCTAATGAACTCCAGTATAGAGTTTCGTTATTTATACTAGAAAGGTGACAGCTGTACAAGCCCAGCTGTAGAAGAGACAAAGAAAATATAACAGAAAAGAGAACTTGAAATGACCATATTGCAACACCCCCTCTCAATCTGATAGGTGATCAATGCGATCATCTATTAGATTGCTTTAGCTGTTTCATGAAGGCCAAAAACCGGATAAAGAGACTTGTATTGATGTCCTGGTAAAACCTTAGTCAGAGGATCTGCCAGCTGTTTCTTAGAGGCTATGTGATGTACAGTAATCAAACCTTGTCTTAACTTTTCCCGAACATAATGACAATCCAGTTCCACATGTTTCGTTCTTTCGTGGAAAACTGGATTTTTGGCAATATGTACAGCCGCTTTGTTATCACAATGAACTGGAACGGGTTCCAGATCTTCAAACCCCAGCTCATTCAAAATTCTAGTTAACCAGGCTATTTCAGTAGTAAGTCTCCTCAGAGACCTATACTCCGCCTCTGTAGAAGATAAACTCACAGTTTGCTGTTTTTTAGATTTCCATGATAAGGGACTACCTCCAAAGGTGATGAAATAGCCACTCACTGATCGCCTTGTCAAAGGGCAAGAAGCCCAATCCGCATCAGAGTACCCGATCAGATCTTGCAGCTTTGAGTTATTCAGTAAAATCCCAAAGTTCTGTGTCCCTTTAACATATCTTAAAGCATGATGCGCAGCCTTGAGATGTTCATCAGTAGGATGTGTCATAAACTGGCTCAAAAATTGAACCGCAAAACTTAGATCAGGTCGGGTGTGGGTCATATAGTTCAGCTTTCCCACAATCTGTCGATAAGTTGTAGGATCCTTTAGAGGAATTCCTTGATCTGGCAGAAGCTTCAAATTATTTTCCAAAGGAGCTACTGCTGCTTTACAGTCCTCATGACAGAATTCTTTCAGAGTTTCGTGCATAAACTTGCGCTGAGTAACAATCATCCCATCATCAACTTTAAGAAACTCCATCCCCAGAAAGTAATTGATCTCACCCAGATCTTTTATTCTGAACTTACTGTCAAGTTCTTTTTTAACATGATGTATCTCCTGTTCACTGTTGCCAGTGATCAAAATATCGTCTACATACACAATTAAGTATGTGGAGGAACCATTCTTCTCCTTGATAAACAAGGAGTAATCATTCAGAGACTGAATGTACCCCAAAAACAGGAGAAATTCGGACAGTTTGGCATACCACTGTCGACTAGCTTGCTTCAAACCGTATAAACTCTTTCTTAATCTGCAGACTCTATCATCTCCAGCCTGCAGATATCCCTTGGGTGGTCTCATGTAAACCTCCTCATCCAATGAACCATGCAAAAATGCATTGTTGATATCAAACTGATGGACAGTCCACCCCCTCTTGATAGCAACAATCAGAAAAGCTCTCACTGTTGTCATCTTGACCACAGGAGAAAAAGTTTCCTGATAATCAAAGCCCTCTTGTTGAGTATAGCCCTGAGCAACTAAGCGGGCTTTATATCTTTCAATACTCCCATCAGCATGAAGTTTGATTTTAAAAACCCATTTGCTACCTACGGGTTTCTTGTGTGTAGGGGGAGACACAAGATCCCAGGTATGATTTTCTTCAAGAGCTGCTATTTCCTTCTGCATAGCATCAGTCCAACATGGATTCAAAACAGCAGCTTCATATGTTTGTGGTTCAGTGGGTGAATCAGAAAGAGAAACAGATAAACACCTAGCAGGGGTGATATCTGTCAAGGTTGTGAAAGATTCAGAAGGAAAAACAGCATGAAGCTGATAATCCTGTAAATGTGAGGGCAAATGTCTGAGTCTTGTCGACCTTCTGACATTCAAGTTTGAGGTATTGGGAGAGGGCAAGGGAATGTCAGGATTAGGTTCAGTATTTTGAACAGCAGGAGGTGGAATATCAGTAGCAGTGGTGTGAGATTCATCATGAGCATCGATTTGAGTATCTGTAATAGGAGGATGCCCAAGAAAAACATCCTCATCATAAAAACAGCAGGATGGCCTGTCTGTGAGTGGGAAACAGAGGGAGAAATCTGTAGCAACGGTTGCAGATCTGGAGCCAAGTCTGGAGGCAATGATCGATAAGGCAGAACATCAGAATAAAAAACCACATCGCGGGAAATAACAATCTTCTTATCATGCAATCTGAGAACTTTGTATCCCTTCTGATAAGGAACACTTCCCAGATAAATGCAGGCAGTTGACCTGGGAGCAAACTTGTGATCTGGCCTTCCTACTGTCGCAGAATAACATAGACAGCCAAAAGGTTTCAAAGATAGATATTCAGGCCTGCTCCCATAAAGAAGCTCATACGGAGTCTGCATTTTTATAGCTCGGGAGGGCATTCTGTTGATCAGAAATACAGCATGTAAGACGCAATCTCCCCAGTAACATAAAGGAACATTACTCTTGAAGTAAAGAGCTCTAGCAACTTCAAGAATAAATCTGTGCTTTCGCTCCACAGTGCCGTTCTGCTGTGGTGTGTAAGAGCATGTCCTTTGATGTATTATACCTTTTTCCTGATAGAAGGATTTGCCTTCAATGCTTAATCCCATTTCAAACGCATTATCAGATCTGACCTTCTTGACAGAGACATTAAACTGTTTCTCCACCCACGCAATAAACTGTTTGATAACAGAAAAGGCATCTCCCTTCTGTTTTAAAAGTTGCACCCAAACTCCTCTGCTAAAATCATCCACAATTGTAATAAAGAATCTGTTCCCATCATGTGTAGACTCACAAAATGGCCCCCATGTATCAATATGTATCATCTCAAAAATACGGGAGCTTTTTATTTCACTAGATGGGAAGGGCAATCTATGTGCCTTTGCTTTATTACAGGAGTCACAGACAAAATCAGTAGAAAACTGATTAGGGGAAAAACAGCCTAAACGTTTCATCTTTTCAATCGGCATATGTCCCAAACTATGATGCCATTTTTCTAGAGATGAAAGAAAAGCTGAAGCAACAAAATTACTGTTTTTACAAACAATATTATTCTGCTGAACGTCCTTCAATCTGTTTTGCAGAAGACTCCCTGCAATGTCAAAACTGGCAGCCTTATCTAGGATGTACAATCCACCTTGCTGCTTGCCAATAACTTGCATCTTAGTCTGGGAACAGTCCTGTAAGAAACAGGTATCCTTACTGAAACTGATCATACCAGAAAACTGCTCAGATAATCTATTAACTGACAGAAGATTGAAGTAAAATCCCGGAACATACAAAACATTGTCGACCAAGCAATGTTTGTTTAGACTGACTGTCCCGCAAATCTTTACCTCCTTGAAATGACCATCAGGCATTTTAATCATTCTGCTAGTTTCTAATTGTTCAGTGCTGTCAAACATAGTCATGTCACAACAAATATGATCCGTGGCTCCCGAATCAATTATCCACTGATTTTTCTTATTGATAAGCATACTAGCAGAATTCAGGCAATAAGATGTTTCAGAGTAGCCAGCCATACCTGCGAAGCTACAGATCCCTGTGTCTTGCTTATTATGACCGAAGTAACTTGCGAGCTGATTTAACTGCTCAACGGTGAGACCTTGAACTGGTGACTCTTGTTCAGGCTTCACTGTCTCATTTTTGGCATCTCCAAGCTCGAAACAAGCACTGACGGCAGCCTTTCTGTTCTTGCCAAACTTGTAACCTTTAGGATAACCCCATTTCTGGTAACAAGTGTCAATGCTATGGCCTCTCTTGCCACAGTGTTTGCAAACAACATCTCTTTGAGCCTTCTTGTCGCTATTGTTCTGCCACTTCAAATCCATAGAAGGCTTGACTGAAAGAGTTGAGAAACTGAAACTTTCCTTGTTTCCTGAGGATTGAGCTGTGACTTCTCTTTGTTTTTCTTCTTGGATCAAAATAGAATAAGCTTGCTCAATCGTAGGAAGCTTACTCATCATCAAAATATTTCCTCTAATATGATTGTAAGAGTCATCGAGCCCCATAACAAACTCAACAAGTTTCTGTTTCTGAAAGAATTCTTCGATTTTCTTAACACTCCCGCAGGTACATTCCGGTAAATCAAACATCAGAGACTGCTCATCCCAAAGAATCTTCAATTTAGTGTAATAAGCTGTGATACTATCACCAGCTTGTTTAAGATGAGAAATATCCCTTCGGATCTGGAAGAATTGAGATCCGTTCGTCGTCTCAAAGCGTTCCTTTAACTCGTCCCACAGATCCTTAGCAGATCCTGCCACCATGACGCTTTGCGCGATCGATTCATCCAACGCATTTAGGATCCATGACTGAACCAGCGAGTCACATCTGATCCATCGGGATAAATCAGCACTTTCCGGACCTGGTTTTTCGACATCTCCATTAACCAACCCTAGCTTGTTCTTCGCTTTCAGGGATAGAGTCACGGTCTTCTTCCAGGTATGAAAATTCTTTCCATTGAATTTTCCAGCAACAACCATCCCGGGGTGGTCGCTAGGGTGTATAAACAACGGATCATTATTTTCCTGTACTTTCGCTCCTGAACTAGCACTCAACAGCTGGAGAATGTTCTCGAGAGTTATAGGTTGGTTAGCCACAGCAGCCATTGGAGAGATAGAGCCAGAATCAAAAGCATCTGCTCTGATACCATAAAGAAAGAGATAGGAATCGGAGAAGATTGAGACGAGAAAGACGAGAGAAGAAGATGAATATTATCCTTTCATTGATGGTATGTATGTGGAACTTACAGAAAAAGAGCGACAAGCTACAGAGTGTTACTGTAGCAATTTCTGTCTAATGAACTCCAGTATAGAGTTTCGTTATTTATACTAGAAAGGTGACAGCTGTACAAGCCCAGCTGTAGAAGAGACAAAGAAAATATAACAGAAAAGAGAACTTGAAATGACCATATTGCAACAACCTTAGAGACTGTTGTGGTTTATATCCTTTTTGAGCATTATTAGCAAAACTTCCCGTTTCAGTATCATTTCTCCTTTTCTTATTGCTTTCCCTCTGTCCCTCTTCTGAAAGAACTAGGGAGTAGGCATTTTCAAGGCTTGGTAAGGGTTTCAGCATCAAAATATTCCCCCTTATATTGACGTAACAGTCATTTAAGCCCATCAGAAAATCTAGGACTTTATCCTCATCCAAAAGCTTTTTAACTTTCTCTGTATACCCGCATTTGCAGCACTTACAGGTAGTTAAATCAACAACAGCGGTGAGTTCATCCCAGACTGCCTTAAACTTTGTAAAGTAAGTACTTACAGAATCATTTCCTTGCTCAAGATCGCAGAGCTCCTTCTTCAAATTGAATCGCCTTGTGCCGTCGATTCTGTCGTACCTTGACAAAAGGCTATCCCACATATCTTTAGCAGTGCTGTTGTATATGATGCTATCACTGATTCTTTGATCGAGTGCGTTGAGAAGCCAAGCCATGACCAGGCTGTTACACCTGTCCCATGCCAAAGCTTTTGCTTCGTCATCCGTGGATCTCTGTAGCTTTCCGTCGATCATGCCGAGCTTATTCTTTGCCATCAATGCTATAAGAACGGATCTCTTCCATGTCTGGAATCCACTGCCACCGAATTTGGGAGCAATGATCATCCCGGGATGATCAGATGCGTGAATGAAGAGAGGATCTGACGGATCCATGACGTTCGTCTTCGACCTCGACTCAGTGAGGGATCGAACTAATTCTTCAATTTCACTGCTCGTGTTTGTGTTTGACGCCATCGGAAGAGAGAGAACAAGAATCAAAAGCAAGGATCTAACTGTCCTGCTCTGATACCATGTAGAATTCCATTGATGTTAATGAGAAGAAGCTATCGACAGAGAAGTGAAACTGAGAGAAAGGAACATCGAGAACTTTCTTATTGAGAGAGTAAAAATGTTGTTACAAGTCTGACTGTCGGGGTAGCGACTCTTTTATATGAAGAGGAAATAAAAGAGTCTAAACAAAATGTGATAACTATTGACAGCTAAGACAACCGAGAGTATTACAGAAAACAACAACTTGAGATATATATACACTAACAGTTTCTTACTGTTGACCGCAGAATATGCGTTGGGACATGGAATGTTGGAGGAGAAATCCCACCTGATGAACTTATGATTGATGAATGGCTAGAGAATAGCGAGCCTGCTGATATCTATGTCCTGGGGTAAGTATGGTATTGTATTGATTGACTGTTGTTCACTAGATTTTGCGGTGTTCCTGCACTTTCAGAAAATATTCACATTTTCCTCGTTTCTATATTAGTTATAATCTCATCCTTGACAATACATTGTGAGTCTGTGACTTCCGTGTAATGAAGAAGCTCTGCCCATTCGGAAATTGTTTGTATGTTTGTGTCATGCTCATACATACCTGATGATAAATTAACTTTACCAGTCTCCAAGAAGTTGTTCCCCTAAACGCTGGAAACATCTTTGGACCTGAAGATAGCCGCCCAGTCTTAGCATGGGAAAGTATCATCAGAGAATCACTAAACACAGTTAAACCAATAAAAAAGTATAAGAGCTTCAGTGACCCCCCTTCTCCATCAAGATACAGGCCGTCTGACGATGCACCTGATATAGAAGAAGAAGTCTCACTGGAAACTGACAGTGAAGAAGAGGATGGGGAGGTGGTTATCCCTCTGGAGGAAAAACCTTATGGATTCTATGAAGTCAGGGACAAAGCCTTCGCAGAAGATGGTTCATCAACGGAGCTTGGAGTTTCAGATGGTCAAGAAACCTTTAGACAGCAGGATCTTCAATCACAGTCATTTTCCGTAATTAGGCGCCTAGACAGATTCCACTTGGATCTCCACAAAGATAATGAAGAGAAGAGTAAACAAGCACCAGTCAAATTATGTAAAGTTCTTAGTGGTACTGAAACACTTGGTTTGAGCTGGCCAGAGCCACCGTTGAACTTGCTCGGGCAGCATGTTGTGGATATGAGGAGCGGTAATTCCATTAGAGGCAGATCAATTACAAGATCTTTCAAGACAACCAAGTCTCTCAAAGCTGCCAAGTCTTTTAAGACATACAACTCCTTCAAGCTGCTGACGGAGAATGAGAGATCACGTGATGTATCTTTGCTCACAAACCTTGATCTTGAATCACTGATTTATAGGAAAAGAAAGCCGGAGTATGCGAGGATTGTGAGCAAGCAGATGGTTGGAATATTCCTTACCATATGGGTCCGAAGAGGATTAAGGAAACATATTCATAACTTGAATGTCTCTACAGTTGGTGTTGGTGTTATGGGTTATATTGGCAACAAGGTCTCGATCGTCTTCTTCTTTAACACTACTTCAATTATCTATGAAGTTATGTTGTCCCTCAGTTAAAAATTATACTGATCTATTTAGTTGTATGAAATCCTAACAATTGATATAAGTTTTGCAACTTTGCAGGGATCGGTGTCTGTTAGCATGTCTATATACCAGACATTATTCTGCTTCGTATGCACTCACCTCACAGCGGGAGATAAAGTGGGAGATGAACTGAAGAGGAATGCAGATGTACATGTGATCCATCGTAGGACAAATTTCTGCCCTGTGAATCAAACCAGGTTTCCAAAATACATTCATGATCACGAGTAAATTCCTGGTCCCCTGTTTTTTCTATATATGCTAGATTTTTATATAAGCTAATTCTTGAGATTCATTTATTTCGTGTTGTTTTGTATTGTGATGGTAATCTAAGGCTTGTGCCTTCTATTTTCTTATCTGCATCTTTGACCACTCTTTCGGTGCAGAGAATCTAAACCAAATGCTTTACTAGAAACATTTGAAATGTGAATTAAGCTTCAGTTATGCACCTAAGACATTGTTTTAGTCATGTTGTGTGAACCCATTCAAACAGTCTGTTGCTGACCTTCTTCTGAAGGGACTGGATTAACTTACAGGAGAATAATTTGGCTCGGTGATCTGAATTACCGTATAAACTTGCAAGATGATGAAACAAAGGCGCTAATAACCAAACGGCAGTGGACCAAGTTGCTTGAGAAGGATCAGGTGCAGTTTCACTTCTAGTTAAGCTTTAATTTCTAGCTGGTTTGTGAGAAATCTTGACATTTATTGTGTCGGAAATGTACCACCTGTCCCGTTTTCTCTTCTGTGTTATTGCAAACATTTTTACGGATTGAGTGGTTATTTCAGTGACAACTTTTCTGAACTTTTCTTTTCTCTATGATCTACTTCCTAACTAAATGTCATACTTCAGCCCAAAGTGAGGAAGAAAGAGCGAGAAAATGTGATTAAATTTGCATTTGTATAAAATAAAAGTCTCTCAACCTGATATATTGACTTACCAGCTCATGCAAGAACTAAAAGTCGGCCGCGCATTCGAGGGATGGTCTGAAGGTAAACTTGAATTTCCTCCAACCTACAAGTACGACCTGAACTCGGAGAAATATACTGGGGATGATCCCAAGACAGGAAGGCGTAACCCAGCTTGGTATGTTCCAGATTCTTTCCAGTTCGTTACGTGTCCCAAAGGGCCCAAAACCATTATCAATTTTTCTCTTCAACTTTCAGGTGCGATCGAATTCTTTCTTACGGCAATGGATTAAATCTTCAGAAGTACACGAGGGCTGAGCTTAGGCTCTCTGATCACCGGCCAGTGACTGCTGTGTACACAGCAGAGGTTGAATGCTTCTGCACTAGGAAGTTACAGAAAGCTCTTACGTTTACAGACGCGGAGATGGAGAATCCGAAGATGGTTCTTGACTTGGGAACCACTCTTGCGTTGTGCCATTCCAGGCATGAGTGAGGTCTGTAATGTATTCGTACCAGTGTGATAGAGTTTCATGTACAGTTAAAGTTGATGAATGCATGGACATTTATTTGACGGGCGAAAGTGAATAAATGAAAGAGTTTCAGTGGATTATTTTCACGCTCGTCTCAAGCTTGGTATCGTATTCATGGCATATTGGCTGTCAGCATTCGTTAATGGACTGGTCGCGTCGCTCAATTTCTATTAGCCATGTCTCCTCATACACCTCTCTTGCAGATGTACAGGTGGCGGTGGGTCATAGTATTACTTTTTTTTTTTTTTTGACAAACCAAGAGCTCTGTTTAGTGTAACAACAAGATCGGCCGCATCCCCCAATAATTTGTTGTATATGAATATGAAAGATATAAAGTTTTAGATTTTGTTTGTTTTTAAACATATAAGATGGTTTTCAAATTTTTGTCACTCAACTTTCTATTTTTTCTTTACTTTTCTCCATACTTTCACACTTTTGCAAGTTTACTCCCGTATGGATAACTGCATGTTCATCGTGGAAAATATGACCTTATTTTATAAGGTGATTCATAGCTAGTACATGTTATTTGGATCTCGCATCTCACTACAATAATATCTTGTAACATACAAAATATTAAACAAACTGTCAAAACAAAACAGTCACAAATATATCATTGTCAACATGGAAAAAGTACAATTAAAATAGCTATACTCGTAGGCTACTTCAGTCAGAATTTAAAAAAACTTTATGAACTTACCCTTTGCTCAAAATCTTCTATATGCTTTAAAAAATTATAATATTTACCCAAAATTTATGATATATTACAAATAGTGTCCAAAATATACTAATACTTCTAAAAATTATAATATTTACCCAAAGCTTATGATATATTACAAATAGTGCCCAAAGCACACTAATATTTTTAAAAGTTATAATATTCAACCAAAACTTGTGATATATTACAAATAGTGCTCAAAACACAAATATTTTCCAAAAACACAGCTAGCACCATCTGGATGATATTAACGCCGACAAGAACGTACGAGGGGCTCATTCAATAGTATAATTTTACGAATTTGTAGTACTTTTAAGTCTAATTTAGGTAAAAAAATTTGGACAAATGTATTATTGATAGTGATACCATTTCAACTAGTCACACGAAGTGACAAGGTAAGTATGTTTTGCGTTGACTATTTTATTTTAATAATAAATAAAACAATATTTTTTTGTTAAATATTGGTTACATCCAACGTCAAATGAGCATTGATAAGAATATTCATTATTCTTATCTCTTTCTATTTATTATTATATATAGAGGCTCTGGAATTAGTTTTTTCGGGTGTGTGTACACAAAAGTTTTATTTCCCACAGAATAGAGGGAAATAAGTGTTAGGGTTCTTAAGTTGTGGATATTGTGGGGAGTGCTGTTGTAGCTTCCTCTGCCAGGTAGACGTGAAGGCTTCATCAATTGACAACAAGGGAACGACAATTCGGTTGACAACGACAGAAAGAACGACGATCCTATTTATTCCGCTGCGCTCGAAAGATAAGTACCCTAATCCATATAATTCTAACACTTTGAATCTGTTTATGTACCACTTCATGTGACTAGCAAAATGGTGTCTATAATTTTTAATAGATTTAAACTCATAATAGAAAAAAATAGGGGAAATCAATCATAAAATGTCAAAAAATGAGTGACAGAATCCCCTAGACACCCACCCTGCTTTGTGGCAGCACCGCTTGCTCCCAAGGAAGAAATTATCCCGTTTAATCAGTGTTTTTTACTTTTTTTTTTCTGTAATTTGTCCTATTTTTTGTATGTGAATTTAACTTAAAAGTATTACAAATACATAAAAAAATTACCTTTGAATAAACCCTTTGTAATATGTTATGTGAAAAGTTTTAGGTATATATTGTTATTTTGAAAACATTCAAAACAAGGCTAAAAGATTATTTTCTGAGCGAATTGAAAACTTGATTACGGGTAGTAACCCTAAAACTATTCCATAATCTAATCCTTACCAATAGAAATTAATTATTGGTAAGTTAATTAGACACTACAGTGAAATATACATTTCCAATTGTAAACTACACTTTTGAAAAGTGTTGGAATAAACTTTCGGGAAGTTGGAAGTAATACTTCAAAAAGTTGAAGTAGACTTTCTCCTTGTGCACCTAGCTAGGATAAGGATCATTACCTCATTCTGTAGTGACCAGTAGGGAGCAAAACTGAGTGGTTTGTGGTTCTTTCGTGTCTTTGGTCTTTCGACTCTTTCCTGACTTCTTTTCTTCTTTATTGTTGTAATTCTGTTTTTTCATATGTTCTACTTGTTGTAACATTGAGAGGATAAGAGAGAGGATAGTAGACAATGTTGATTGTAATATGCATCCTCCTTATCATCCCATTGTACATCCTTATAGTATACATTACCGAACCTTTGAGTGGTAGGAAAAATAGATTAAAGGCCTACTAATGAGAGTTTAGGGAGGTTACGGGAGTTACACAGACGAAGGTCTAAGGTAAACCAAAGATTATTGGATGTACATCCACTAATTGTATTATTTATAACACTCCGTCTTGGATGTACATCCTACTGCCTCATTAAAAACCTTGCCAGGAAAAACCCATTGGGACAAAAACCATGGTCAAGGGAAAAAGAGTACAGTTTAAAATGTTTATCTTCCCCTCAATTTATCAGAATGTCTCTTCGATGTCGCATACAGATATCACGAACGAGCTTCTTAAAACTCTTGCAGGAAGTGACTTGGTAAATAAATCATCTAGATTCTCATCGAACCAAATCTTGTGAACATCAAGAGTACCCTTGGTCTGAAGCTAACGGCGTGAGAAGAATTTTGGTGATATATGCTTCATTCGATCACCTTTGATGCATCCTTCTCTTATATTGTAATGCAGACATCATTGTCTTCATATATTATTGTTGGAGTCTCTAGATTAGGCTGAAAACCACAAGAACTTAATAGACGATAGATGACTGGTCTGAATCATGCACATCCTCTTCTTGTTTCCTATAACGTAATCAATTTAGCATGATTTGATGAAGTTTCCACTGTAGTCTGCTTCATTGCATACCATGAAAAGGAAGTTCCACCATATATATCATAGCACCCCCTCTTCGTTCAGAAAACTCATGATAGAATCCTCATTAAAACTTTGCTCAGGAAACCCTGTGGTGCAAAAACCAAACAAAGCAGAAAACATAACCACATAAAGATTCTCCCCCTGAATTTGACATATATGAATGTATGCCAACATTCATTTCATAAATATGTCATCAATCATCATCAGTTTAACGTTGATGGAAAGGGAGAACAATGGTGATTTATGTTTACTGAGAATCATCACCTTACCAGATGGTAAGTCTTATATCACCATTAAAATCATCCACAGGTATAACATATATAGTGATTCTTGACCTGAGCCTCACACATTTTTCTATCATATAAAGGATGATAATTTGTGTGACCCAATTTGCTCCCAAGGTCTATTTGATATTTCCATAAGAGGAGTATCCTTTACTAGTCATGTATTATCAACTTGACTTTACAAAACTCATATATATGAGTCTAGTGCAAATACTACACTCTTAAGTATTTGAACTTAATATCCACATATATGCCCTCTTAGTGGCTTATGCCATACCTTGGCTCATTTGATATATCGATATATATAATTTTATGAGAAATGACTTGATACCATTGTGGTTTAGATGGTTCTCATCCAAGTCACCATTGAACATATAAAACATAAGGCCTTTAGAGAAAATCATTCTCAAGATTTTCTTCGAATACCAATTCCCAGGAATTCATATGTTCACATTACGCTCTCTTTTAGAGTTTATATCCTCTTTCAAGGGATACACATAATTTAACATGGTGTACTATTTATCATTAACTTTCTTTGAAAGTTTATAGCACATTTTCCAAGGGTTATACACCTTTTTCAAGGGTTTACTATTTTCCACCAAAGTTTATAGCTCCCTTTTCAAGGGCTCGACACCTTTTTCAAGGGTCTACTATCTTCCACCTTTATGATATTACAACTCCTTTATCCACTAAGAGGAACGCATTCATTTATCATATCAGGGTGGATTATAACATCTCATATGCATAACTATGGTGCATTATCATGCTAGCATCACACGCTTTGGCATGTTTATGATTTGTCTTTATCAACTTTTGGAAGTCATATTCCGCACTTCCTTTACTCTTAGAGTATATCATTTTGGCAGTTTCTTCCCCCCTTTCGAGGGTTTGAACTCCTCTTTCGAGGGTTCGCATCCTGAAACTCCTAATTTCCCTTTTACTTTTCCTTCTGTGTCATTTTAGCATATTTGTCCCCCTTTCGAGAGACTGGACTCCTCTTTCGAGGGTCCGAACTCCTCTTTCGAGGGTTCAAATCTTTCCTCATTTGCCTTTTCCTTTATGTCATTTTGGCATTTTCGTCCCCCTTTCGAAGGACTGGACTCCTCTTTCGAGGGTCCGAACTCCTCTTTCGAGGGTTCTTTGGATCCCAAGGGTCGACCACACCTCCAGCGTACTTGGGATTCACTTGCCATAGCGGTTGTCTCCCACACTTCTACCGAGCTAGAACATTCGCAGCTAGTATATATGTGATCACGTTACTTTGTTCATATCTATGAACACATCAAGTAGTTGCAACATTTCCAAATGAATTATTCTTTAACCTCTGGTTCATTTTGCTTTGTCATGCATGACATAATTCATAGTCCATTAACATTTGGTTAAGGACATTCAAGTTAGAGACAACCGCTCTCTAATTTGACATCTTAAAAATTCATAAGTATCTTGAAGACTCATACTTCCCAGAAGCATGGTTGTAGCAACATTCAATATGCGCTTGCTTTTGTAATCTTTCAATAAGGCACAATTGATTTTACTGATAAGACTTTGTGTCAAATATCAAAACACATATCATTCTCCCCCTAAAGTTGAGAATGCTTAAGAACTAAAGAAGTTCATTATTCTCAACTTTCCTTTTTTTTATAACCCTTTTGATATATTTTTTTTAATGGGGGAGGTATAGACACAACCCAATTGTCTAACCTTTTTTTCTTTGCTATACAAAATTAACGACTTAATAAGGTCGTTCTTAGTGGGAGTATAAGTTACTCAATACCACTATTCTTTCAAGGTTCATATTATCCATCTTATTCTTAAAATCACATGGATAATTTCATTATAGCTAGATTTTTCTAAATCAATAGCCGAATGAATACAATACTTCATGTGTCCATTATTTGATGTATCAAACATCATATATATCTCAACGGTCCACATGGTAATTTTTCCACACATAATCAGTCCATGATATTTCAAGGGGTATAAAAATTCTCATCCACTTCCTTTGAATGATCTCGTTGTATCTTATGTGAACTATTGTCACCCGAGTAAGGGCCTGAAATTCTTGATAGTTTAGAAAACTAGTGATTCGACATCACTTTTCTCATGGATGGCCCAATTTTCCATTTCATATAAGAAATATTTTATTGTACACTAACCGCATATTAGTGACCCCTCCTTTTTCTTTTATGGGATTGGATTTTACGTTATATCAACTTATATAACTTGGCACATTTTGTGCTTGTCTTCCCATCATACGAGCATACTTTGTCATTAAATAAGTGAATCTTCAATGTTTATTCTTATTCCCTTAAGGAACATAATGAAGAGCTTTTAAAATTCACGGCTCACAAGAGCAAGCTCTCATTCTTTATAGCCTCTTATAGACTATAGAGATGTATATAAAACATTTTCAGTTGTGCATTATAGCACTATCAATAAATTATGACTCTTTGTCATTTAATCACTTTCAACATGCTCGCAAATTTATTATAGATTTCAAAGATGGTTCAACGGACCATATTTTATTCCTTTTGAGTACCATGAATAACCAATACCCAAAGCATGGTTATAAAATATGTCAAAATTCATGTACTATAGTGCGTCTTTTGCACTTTATACACACGTATTAAGGATAACACCTTACACTTTTTCACCAATAATGACATCACTTAACAATATCCTTCAGGGATATGTGATGGTCTACCATGATGTCAATTGTAAACATTTTCCTTTTATACATGGTCCAACCATGTCCGGACGTACAATAATCTATCATAGATTATAACATCTTTTACAATTGACCTTACAAGATAAAATGGTCATTTTCATAAGCTATCAAGCTTTTAGTTCCCATATCATCAATGATCTTACATATAGATCTCGCCAAAATAAACCTCAAGCTCGACTTCTTTTCATAATCATGCATGATTCACATTAACATTTAAGAGCTTGGGTTGAAAATTCACTGGGAAAACTCTTTAATTTTCCAATAATAATCCTCAAATGTACTCTCAATGTTTTTTTTAGGAGACCATGTAACTTATACCAAAGTTACTTTTTATAGAGTTATCTTTAACTCTTCAAAATTTATCTAGCTCTTCAAGAGCTTTTACAATTTGGTTCATCTTGTACCAAATGTTGACCATTTTTAAACCAATCCGTCTCAAATGCATAATCATGCATGAGGAAAATAATAATTTATCATTCTCAACCTTCAATGCAATTATTTTGCACGAGGGAGTATAAGGATCTTACAGCTCTTAGCTTCAAGAGCACATGAGGGAAATAGCACACTATAATTCTCAACCTCAAATGCTTTATACAATCGAATAACATGATCCTTTTATTTTTCTTCCTTTAGTGCACTCATTTTGCACGAGGATGTATACGAATCTTATAATCCTGAACCTCAAGTGCATTCATTTTTCATCAGGAAGTATTACAATCTTACCTCAAAAATTAGCATCTTACACGAGGTAGCATAATCATTAACCTCAAATGCACTGTCTTGCATGAGATAATATTTACAATCTCCTTTTCAATAATTACATAGGAGAATTATTAACATCTAGTGCAACATCTTGCACGAGGTTATCATTTTTTTTTGTTACTATCTCAAAAGAGATTTCCTCATAAACGGTAATTCAAACCCATCCTATGGCAATACTATTTTTCAGTCATAAAATAAAATTGAACGGAATGAATTATACCATATTTGATGGTTCACTTTTCAAAACAAAAATATATATTGTCAAATAATACTTTGAGAGAGTGATTATGCAAAAATCATTATACCGCAAAAAATATATAGTTCTTCCGCAATTAAACTTAATAGTTCTTCAAAAGCTATAACAATATACTGTCATCGAAGATCCCTCTTTTCTGTAAGGCATTTTTTACTTTTGCTAAAGCTTCTTTTATTCAATAAATAAAAACTCGACTCACCAGAACCTCACAAAAACAATTCTTTCAACAATTTTATTTCTTAAAAAAACCTCGAAACTTCATAAAGAAAAGAAGGATTTCTCCTTTGATTTTAAAACACATATACACGTTTATAAAATAATTTTGAGTTGTGTCTGACTTGCCTGCTTGTTAAATGATTATGCCGGTAAAAATTGATTAAACTTACTAATACCGTCTAGAATCGGTAGAGTACCCATCAAATGCGGCTTCAACATATAAACTTTTTGGCATCGCAGATTCTTGATAAAGCACAACGATTTCTGGTAGGATAAATAATAACCATCATCACAAGGTGCATGACCCAAGACCTCCTGCCAAGAAATCACAGAACATAAACAATCACTATGAAACCATTATTTTGCAGTTGAAATTGGAAAAACAAATAAATAGAATATTGAAAGTGGTGGGCGCTTGAGATCTGGATCTTCCCTCGAGAATGAAAGCGAAATGTCTGGAATAGATCTAAAATAATGCATGTAGCTTGCCCAGACTACCCAATTCATCCCTTCTCCAAGCTAGAGCACGGGGAAGTCCTGATGAAGCCGAGATGATCTTTGTTGATGATGTATAGCAGAGAGAATAATCTTTTTTTTGTAGAGTCTATCGTGCTGATAACGTGTTGTAACATTGAGAGGAAGAGAGAGATAGAGAGAAATAGTTATGTTTGTAATATACATCCTCCTTATCATCCCATTGTACATCCTTATATAGTATACATTACCGAACCTTTGAGTGGTAGGAAAGCAATAGATTAAAGGCCTACTAATGAAGAGTTTAGGGAGGTTACGGGAGTTACACAGACGAAAGGTCTAAGGTAAACCAAAGGATGATTGGATGTACATCCACTATTGTATTATTTATAACACTACTATATTTTTTCTTACCTTATGGGAGCATGAAGCTGGTGTCATATTAGAATATGAAAATTATCCACATGTCATATTTTATTGGAGGGAAATAAAGGAAAAGAAAAAAAAGAGAAGAGAGAATAGTCACACACGGGAGAGGGGTAGGTGGGTAGGTGAGAGAAATTGTATTTTTTTAAAATGTTATAACTTATAAACTATAAGTGCAAAATTAAAAAAATTATACTATTGTTCATCATTTTTCGTGCTCTTCAAAGCAAGATGCATCATGGATATGTTTTTGTAAACTTAATATTTCATATTTTTAGAAAGAGTATATATTACATATTTTTTAAGTGAATCATATTCATTAACAAAATGAATCTTCTTTAACAATAAAATGAACCTTATTCATTAACAAAATGAATCTTACTCCAAACACTCTAAAACCGCATTTTTATAGGTTATACCTAAACCACAAACCCTAAAAATCTGTCGAGTTAGTAATGACAATATAAAGTGTAGACTAATGCCAAAAAGATTATCTTACACCCAAACACCCTAAAATCCCCTAGCATAAGTTTGTGGTAGGATTAACTTTTACTAGTATTAAACCAAATATTCACTTTTCTTAAACCTTTGATTCACCTTTAAAAAACTTTTGATTCACTTTTCTTAAATATCTAATTCATTTTTCTTAAACCTCTTATTCATTTTAGGTAAACAATCTTTATTTATGATAATCAATTTTCTTAAAACTCTAATTCACTTTTCTTAAACTTACTATTCACTTTATAAAAACCTCTGATTCACATTTCTTAAACCTCTTAATATTCGTTTTAGTTAAACAATCTATGCTGTACGAGATTCACTTTCTTATACTCAGAAACTTTGAACAACTTGTGATTCACTTTTTAAACCTTTGATTCATTTTCTAAAACCTCTGAGTCACACTAGTCAACAATCAAAATCACTTTAATTAAACAATCTCTGTGTATGAGATTCACTTTTTTTAAAAACCTTTATTCAGTTTTACGAAGTCTCAGATTCACTTTTTTAACAATCTTTGATTCACTTTTTAACAACTTTGATTCACTTTTGTAACTTAAAGATTAATGAATTTATGAATTTTAAAAACTATGTATAAAAAAAATTAAAAAAAATAAATTTATCAAAACATATTCATGTTTGATCTTATTTTGAAGAGCTCGAATTCTGATGAACAATAGTATAAATTTTATGTTATTTGGACTTATATTTAATAAACTACAACATTTAAAGTTTATAATAGTATAAAGCATAAAATGACAAAAGACCAAAAGGCCCATCTCCATATTGTAATATGTCGTATCGCTAGGTTCGGATTTGCGTTTTTCTTATCTTATACTATTAGTTTTGGGGTCCTTCTAAACTTCACATTACTTCATCGTTGCCGTAAGCGGTGCAGTTGAAGTGGTTGAACCTTTTCATCACCTGTCCTCGACTCCATGTTGGACAACTCATGTTGGACATAGTAGTTGCTTTTACTTTTTCTTCATCAATTGGCTATCCCATACTATAGTCAAATAGGGGTGAGCATTCGGTTCTGACTATTCGATTATAAAAAAACCGAAATTATTTAGTTTTTAACTGAAATTTTAAATGTTAATTTTGGTTATTCAGTTATACGGATAAAACTGAAATAATTTCGGTTCAAATTTCAGTTCCAAGGTATATATGCATTTTATAATTCGATTCTAGTCTACCTAAAATAATTTCGTTATTCGGTTATTCGGTTCTTTTATAATTTGGTTCTAATCAAAAACCAAATTAATGAAATTTTGGTTTTGGTTCGGTTCTCGGTTCTGAACTTACAAAAATTTTGATTATTTAATTTTCGGTTATTTTGGTTCTCAAATTGAAATATGATTTTTTGGCTATAATTGAACAAAAACTAAAACTGAATTTTTATTCTTAATTCGATTTTCATTTATACCGAATGCTCTATACTGAGACCCAGTGAAGCAATCCACCTACATAACTCCACTTGATTTACCATCTCTTATTTGAAGGTTGAACAAGCAAGACACGATCCTTAGGTTAAGAGTCCAAATGTTATCTCATCTCATCCTTTGTGCGGATATCCAAAGAAGAGGAAGTTTGGACCAAGGAGAATGATTAGTTTTACTATTTGAAGGAAGATTCTTTGCTCACGATCAAAATTTGTATTACTATACGTAAAATTAATGCAGCCAAACAAGAACTGTAAATCTAATTAGCACGTTCAGTTTGTAAAAAAATGTAAAGCTGTGAGAGCAGATGTGGCTCCCAACGTAATAAAATACATACTATATTATAGTAGTAACAAGGACACATTAATGAATAGTACCTGTATTTATCCTTTTTTTAAAAAAAAAAAAACGCTTTCCCCTTATCCAAGACAACAGGCACAAGTACGTCGTCGTTTTATCGTCGCACTCATTTCCTAAACCCTACTACTTACTAATTCTTACAAAAACATTTCAGGAAGCTAACCTTCCGTCGATCTTCCGCTTCTTCTGCATTTCTCTCTGACTGGAAAAATGAATTTCAAAAATGTCAAAGTACCAAACGTTCCAGGCGGAGGAGCTGGCTCTGCTCTGATCAAACTTGGTGTTCTCGGCGCACTTGGCATCTATGGAGTCTCAAAACAGTCTTTATAACGGTTGAAGGTGACACAGAGCTATTGTCTTCAACCGTATCTACGGTGTTAAGGACAAGGTGCTTAAATTGTTTCTACGAGCTCTTCAATCTTAGTATATCCAACTGATTTATGATCTTGTGGGTTTCGCACTTGGCGATGCAATCGATATTGGCGGATGGTAAATTGCATCCCTTGTCCTATTTGTCGGTTCATACGAGGTAGAAATCTGATCTTGTTCTGTGTGCTTAATTCCAAGATTAAGTGTGTATCTTATCCGTTGATATGGAATGCGTTAGACCTGGATCTAAAGAAATTTTGAATGTCCTTTGTTTATTAATTTGTGTTACTGTTGCTGCGGGTACTTTGATCTGGCTTAGAGACTGCTGTAGATTGATCGGTTTCCGTTCTGTATATTTTTTTTTTGCGCTCGTGATACAAGTATCAGGTCATACGCGCTATGTGATTTTTCACTGGAGAAGTATGCAAACTCTTCTCCGGTTTGGGTGCTGGAAAGAATTATTACCTTTTGTGGAATTGTCAAATGATGCTCGAATGCGTGGGAGTAATGATAAGTTCATACTGTTTTAATCTCTGTTGACGGTTAAATGTATTGGGAGATTCTGCGAGATTAGTTCTCGTCCAAGATCACTTAAACCTGACAACTTGAGCTACCCTGGCTGATGTTGGTGAAAGATGGAGGACTCTTGTTTTTTTTTTCATCAGTCTGCAGTAAAAGTTCGCTGGTAATTAACTCAACAATTGAGCAGTTTATGATGCTGCATTTATGTTTTTTGCTGCCTGAATGTCTAAAATAAACAATATAGTATCTGGATGTTACTTCCTTGATCATGGGAAGCTTGTCTGAACCATGGCAACCTTTTGTTGTAGACTATTGCCTTCCTGCGATGATCTTATGTCCTTTTTTATATTTTTTTGTATCATCTTACCCTGTAATGTGTTCTCTCATTGTCCTCATAAACAGGTTTACCCTGAAGGTACCCACTTAATGATCCCATGGTTTGAAAGGCCTGTCATATATGATGTTCGTGCACGACCACATTTGGTAGAAAGTACATCTGGGAGTCGTGACCCCTTCAGATGGTGTGTAATTTGGTAATACTTCGCTATAATACCTGCAATTTTCCAAGCATGCAAAATTACTTCCACACCAAGTTTTATGCTCGTCAGGCAGGCCTTGTGGAGTTAGCCATGACAGTTTTTCTTATGCTGGGACTTGTTTTTGCTGTACAGGTGAAGATTGGTCTTCGAGTTCTTACCCGTCCCAAGGCTGATCAGCTGCCAACTATTTACCGTACACTTGGTGAAAACTACAACGAGAGAGTATTACCATCAGTAATTCATGAAACCTTGAAGGCTGTTGTTGCACAATACAATGCTAGTCAGTTAATCACTCAGAGAGAGGTGAGCTTCTGACGCTTTATGTGAACATCTGACTACTCAATAGGTCTGAACATGTAGAACTTTTTTTTTTAGATTTTAGTGTAAGATATTCAACCACTCCTTGTTACTTGTGTAAACCAACGGAATGCCAATAGTTTTCACTTGCTATCTAAAGAATGTCACAACTATGCTTAAGTTGTGCTTTATGTTCTATTCCGCCATCACCTTAGCAAGGCTCAAGGGGACAACAAATATGTTATTGTTTGATCAATTCTATTGTTAACACTCAAAAATAGAAAATCCTGAATCAGATTTGTTTGCTTTTAGGTTAGTTTCTCTTTGAATTGATAAGTTCTGAGTGGTCATGCTCCTCTTGTTGTAGAATGTGAGCAAGGAGATACGGAGGATATTGGTTGAAAGGGCCGCATATTTTAACATTGCACTGGATGATGTTTCCATCACAACCTTGACATTTGGGAGAGAGTTCACCGCTGCAATTGAGGCCAAGCAGGTAGCTGCGCAGGAAGCTGAGAGAGCTAAGTTTGTTGTAGAAAAAGCTGAACAGGATAAAAGAGTGCTATCATCAGGGCACAGGTGAGAAGTCCAATTCTCTACTGCTCAATGCAAACGCGAGAGTGTCACCTGAAAGTTGTTAATTGGTTTAAATCTAAATGAAGAGTTGTCCGGGTTTTGTTATGATGTTGGTTTGTTGGAGATTAACTATATCTGGCTCAATTCGATATGAATTTGTGACACATGTTTATCTGTTTCTCTCATTATGAATCTTGATTTGTCGTGTTCAGGGAGAGGCAAAGAGTGCTGAGCTTATTGGTAAAGCTATTGCAGACAACAAGGCTTTCATCGCTCTGAGAAGAATTGAAGCTTCCAGAGAAATTGCTAACACCATCAAGAACTCAGGGAACAAAGTTTACTTGAGCTCTGATGATCTGTTGCTTAACCTCCATGAGTTGACTCCAGATGTTGTTACTGGCAAGAAGTGAAGGCAATCACACGGTGTGTTTGCGGCAAGTATCTGAGTCGTGCTGTTTGCTTTACAGAGAACATTTGGGGAATGCTTGATCCTTATGTGGTGAGAAAAATTCCCTGTTGCATTGATTAAAAGCAGTGTAGGCATAAAGATGTTTGTTAGCTTATGAGAGGATGTAAATGGCTAGCAGGCACTTTTTTGGTTTTACGTCCATGAATGAATCCCTTCATGCTTCGTTTGTGTTTTTTTTTATATGGTTGCACGTACACCAATTACTTCTTTGGAGAAAATATGGAAGCCAGGTTGCTTTTGTTTTTGTTACATTAGAGGGGGGAATAATTAATCCAAAAATTAGAGTAGGGTGTTGCCTCTCAAACTTGTGACCATGCACTATAAGTCGCAATTGAGCGATGTTTCGTATAGAGGTCTTAAATATTTGTCGGGGGATACTTGGCGAAAAAGAATGGTCTCTTCTGGGAGCTTCTATTGATACTTTTAATGAAGATCATTTATTTAGGGATGAATTTTTTGAAGCTAAGCTAGATTGACTGATTCTTCGTCAACAATCCGTACGTGTCCACCTAGTTTAAGTTCGATCATTTATAGCATACGGGTCTATAATTAAAACAAATGTTTACAAAATTAGAAAAGTATCCTTATGCCTCGTTATACTTATCTTATCATTACTAGCATTTATGAAAAAACCCTAATAAAAAAAAAATCATGAATCATTGACATATAAGAACAAACAACCCATGCAAAAAAATACCATAAAAACTATAAAAGGGGGTTTTGTTCAATTTATAAGATGTTTAATGTTGTCTAAAATTAATGAAATTGTATATGAATGATAATAAGTGTTATATTTTGGTATAATATTAAAATTAAAGTTTTTTAAAATAATGAAAACAAAACTTTGGATTTGGCATTAGATCAAAACATAAAACATAAATAATTTTCATCAATTTTGGAAAACATTTAATCATCTCCTAAATTGTACAAAAACTAAATTAGTTGTCGGATAAAACGGGGAAAATGATATGGATAAAAATAATAGTTTTTGAAACCTTATGGGTGGGGGTGTGTAATTTCACCAAACATCATGTGTGTGGATGTAATTTTCCCAACTATAAACACGACACAATCCAAAGCACAAGAAGTAACAAAATAATCAGCCCACCAACACAATAATACTAGCCATAAGAAATTAACCTCATCCCACCTACCTCACCATATTTCTCCTCTTTGGTGTTCAAGAAGAAATTCTTTAACATGTACATTGAGTTTTTACAATCATTTTTTCTTCTTATTTTTCACTTACAATCTCCGTGTATCTGGTTGATATTTTTTTCTTTTATTTACCTCATTAGGTCTTCCTTTTTCATAGATGACATCCTCTCTAACAACAATCTTTATCTCCATAAACAAAATTTTGAATTTTACCAACACCTAAGTTTCATCAAAAACTCACACCCAAACCCAAACCCATTTATCCATTTCATATTTTTCTAGTTTTCTCTTAAGCTTCAGCTTCGATCTTACCAACTTGCAGCAAATACATACTGATTTCATTTCTCAATGCCTCTCACACTGTCCTTAATATTTTCAGTTAAAAAAACAAAGAGAAAATGTTGGATAATCGAACAACCAAAATAAACTTTCAATCATTCTTCAACCAATGTTTCATTTTCTTGCGAATTAGTATCTTTTCAGATGTAGTTTCCTTCTTTTTAATCCACAAAACATAACTGAAGGGATGGGAAATTCTTCCACCAAGTCTTTATCTAGTTCCAAATGTAAGGCTTTGTAATTCTCATTACCAAATCAAAAAATGGTGGCTTCCCTTAAAACACCATTTCATTCCTCATCTTATATATATTCCATAGTCCACACTGCATAGAAGAAACATGTATCCCACATTTTTTCTTCTTTTCCCATGCACTTCCCCTCTTCATGCACTGTAACATTCATAACCACTTCCAAAAAATCCATCTTAATATCCCACCCGAAATACCCTTAATTTATAAACAATGAGTAAGGGTGGTATGATGAACCGTAACCTTGATTATGAGGACTCGAATTATCCTCAATAAGTGAAGTAACATTTGAATGACTCAAAAGAGATATACATGTCAATTTAGATTAGTAATGACCTGTTAACCTTTAATACGTTATTATTAAATAAGAGTATATCAAGTGTTAGACTAACCCGCATGATTATCCTTGCCTTAATCTAGTTTCCTCTCTTGAAAATATTGCTTACATGGCCAATTCACACGGTAGAAAGGGCTGGTAAAGAAGCTTAGACTTGCTTATACCTTAAGGCACATTTTAGACGTATTAGGCATGAATAGTCCAACGGAAATTAGGCAACAATAAAAGGTGGATAATGATGGTGTAGAATGTGGCAGCTTCAGATGGAACTGTCAAGGAAATAAGCTGCTTAAGTTCATGGTCTTAATGAGGTTTGGACAACACTTGGCGAACCTATCATACAAGCTTCTCAAAGGGGGGCAAGCACCTCAATTGCTGGCGAAAAATATGGGTAAACAAGCTAGATTTTTTTGCTTTCAGCCTTATTAGAATACCGTAGGTTCAATAACAATATGGCATGTGTAGATTAGTAGGGTCCAATGAGCTTTAGATAACATTTGATGAACCAAGCAAGCATCCTTGTCAAAGGTGGCCACCTATACCCATATCCGACCAGCTCTTGACCTTTTTCTACAACCTTGCAAAGATACCTTAGGTCTTGTAGGATGGTGGCATGTGGAAAGCAATTGGAACATCACTGGCATTAACTTAGTAGCTTACTTCACAAGGAGGAAAATGATTCACCTTCTACCTTTTCCTCTATAAATATTGACCAAATCTTCCTTCTAGCTGTATCATTCTCTAAACTCATCATACTGAACAAAGAGAGAAAGAAAGAGACGAGTGTAAAACAAAGAGCCTTATGGGAAGGAAAAACCAGCCAAGAGCGAATAATAAAGGAGGAAGAGATTTACCTTTGCTAATGTTCCATTTTCTTCCCAACTCATATAACTCTTAGGTGATCTTTTCTTAACTTATTTCTCATCTATTCCTATTGATGTTTCTTGCCGCAAGGCTTAGTGAAAAATTCAGAAAACTTACTCCATTTATGTGCTACCCTTAGGTGCTCCAAAAGTGATTTTAGGTGCTCATTCTTTTATTAAGAAATCTTAAGCTCTTTGGAAGGATTCTCTTCATACTCTATAAAGTAATTTTGAAGACTAACTCCTTCATTACTCATATATATTCATTGGTTTCATTAAGCTTAAAAGTTACTAAGGTGTTATAGAACCTATTTTATGTTGAGTGAATTAAGGGGAGTCTTTTAGTTGATTTATCTTGAGGTTAAGAGCTAAACTAACCTTGAAGTAAAACTGGTTGATTGGGTTAATATGTGGTTGTGGGTGTTTTTATAGGAAACCAAGAAAAATAACCTTAATTGGTGTACAACTCTAACCTTGAGCTTGGATGATCTATCCTTGGATCTATGAAGTATAGTACTTATTGATATGTTCCTTGTTTGGATAATTTACTGATGTTTATGATGAGATAACACCCTTGTGAGTATTGTTGATATAGCGGTAATGGCTTATCTTTACCTTGGAGTGAATGCTCTGAATAAGAATGAGCTTATACTACCTCCAGCACACTTTCATCTTCCTGTTTACTTTTTGGCACGTTTTTCCACTTCAATATTAATATATAAGATAAAATAATTTTATAAAATAAATTTCTACAACATATAGTTTTTGACATAACGATTCTATTGAAAAAGTTAGATTTGTAAAATTATATCATCTTATATGTTAAATATTGAAGTCAAACGACATGTTCAAATAGTAAGCCAGAAGGTGAATGAGGGACGGAGGGAGTATGTTTTTCTATGAAAGACTAAATGATTAATCAACCATTACTGGTATTACAATTGAACTTGGAAGAGGAAATAATATGTCCATATGGATGGTATTGATTGCTATGGCACTGATTGCCCAGTTACATTTATTCAACTCATGGTATGCCTCGGGCTCCATGAGACACTCTTTGGTATTCCAACTCTATAGTTAAGAGGTACTATAGGGGGTGTGCACATCTTTTAGGGCCTTGAGTACCTTTAGAAAGGTTGGATCACCTAAATGATCAAATGTTAATTTATGACACCTAGACGGGGTTGGATCGCTCATTAAAAGATCAAATTTTATATGGTTGGAAGTGGAATAATAATGGTTGATGATAGTGAACATACTTGTTAATAACTAAACAGTTGGTTAGATTTCTGGATGGACTTGAGATGATTCACATGAGTATATGTACATGCTTATCTTAATAAACTATTTTCTATGGTAGCTTTGAATTACTCAGCTTTGTTGATTTTCTGGCATTTTGCCCTATTGGTTCTTTCTATGTGTTGCTTGAAACAATGACCACAATTACAAGTGAAAGTGAATTGACCCCTTGACGTGATATCAAGGGGAGCTTAGGAATGAGCATAAAGACTCCCACATAGTAACTATTTTGGTTTCTGGACTTGTGTACTTTAATGAGATATTGTAATATGATCACAAATTTTTTTATGATTTTGTAGTATAGTTGTAGAAAAAAAATCTTAGCCTTCACAGAGATTGTGAATGTGGCAAATAATACCCAATGGATTATTGACTTCCGCTGCTAATCAAATGAGCATATCTGTTAAACACTGGGTAAGTAAATTGTTTAGAAAGTTGGGGTGCTACACCACCAAGAAGATTGATAAGTAGAAAATTTATCTATGTTTATATGCTTCATTGTTTATTAATATATGCTTTAATGTTACATATTTTCCTACTTATGTGCTAATTTATATTATATGTGAAGAACTCCCCTCACTTGTGGTTTTATGCTAAAACAGGTTAAAAATACTAAAGAAAATGTCTATGAACATATTTCAAGAGCTTAACGATTAAACCAGGACCAAACGGGAACAAAAATGATCATTCTGTTGTATTTTAGAGCTAGTCCGGACATGTGTCCGGACATACATGCCTTGACCAAAAGAATGAAAGAACGGGCAGACTTTCGCTGGGCTTTCATTCCACACGTATGCTTGCAATACATGTACATGCTGGGCCGCACGCACCAGACGATCAAGGCTGCTGATGGAGATGGGCCGACTCCTCCATGATTTGTCGTGGGCCGAAGCAGATACATGCATGGTCGAAGACTAAGAATACAGCTTAGAGAATGGACGTGAGCATACATGCAGAGAAAGGCCGAGATCAAGCAGCATGCATACATGGACATCATCGATCTGCATGGATTAGAGGCGCAAACATATGGGTTGCACAAGACTTAAAGGGGCGCGGACTTTTATCAATCAGAGGCGCTAGAATCTGGTCATCATCGACCTGCACATGAAGGCCCATGCAGAGATATCACATGCGCTATATTTATACATTACAACATTACGGGATCAATATCAAGACGTTACGAACAAAATTCTGCAACCCTATGAAGCCCTAGCCTCGAGAATATATACAAAACATTGGAAGGCGAACAATGAAACAAATATATAAAAAACCCTAGCCGCGTAGGTAGACGAGCAAGAGACAGAGAGAGGGAGATATCAGTTAGTCTGGACAGACCGGAGTAGAAGGCAGAGATCGGATTCATCATTTTTTGACAATTAGATGACGTTTTCTAATCTCTTTATTATTGTTATTATTTCTTTGTCTTCGATGTCTGAGTAGTCGTTAGAATTCTGGTCTGTTATGGATAACTAGTTTATTATTTTGCTTCCCGGGTTGTTGAATATAAATTCTATACAGATTGTAGTTTTATTCCTTGTTTATTATTGAATTTTCTTGCGATTAATCATTGCTTGAATTTATTTGGTATGAGTTGCTTACAAGTGAGAACTGCGGTGTTAATTAGACCAGAGGAATATTACCACTGAAACTACAGATGACAATTCCTGGGGATTAGCTGACTAGAACCAGATGAATCGTTAACGCTATTAGTTAATTTGTAAATTGGTAACGAGAGTTAGAATTTGGGAATTACTAGTAAGGATCTATCTTGCGGGGGATCGGTTTTAGATTAATTTAGATATGAGGTTGCAATCTAGAATTTAGAAAACACTTAGGAAAGGAGTTGATAAACTAGGAAGAAGTAGTAAACCAGGATTCACCCTATTAGATTTGTTAGAAAATCACTTTTATTTGTTTTTGTGTTATTAATCGTTTATTTAATTTCTAAGCAACCAAACCCCACTGGTGGAATGGAAGCATTTAATCACGGTTCAAAACCGTTTATAATTACGGTTTCGGACCTTAGTCAACGCGGGCGTCACCTAAGATAGAGACGTCTTTAATTACGGTTTAAAACCGTAATTAAAGGCCCATTTCCGGTCCCGCGTGTCAGGGACTTTAGATTACGGTTATTGGTAAAACCGTAATCTAAAGTCCCGGATTTTTTTTCTTTCGTTTTTTTATTACATAGCTACCCAATTGCAACATAGGGCAGAATTGCAACAGATATGCAACAGATGTGCAGAAACTGCACAATCGCAAAACCTGAATCAAATAGCAACAAAAGACATTCATTCTTTGCACACAATTGCAACAGATAAGCACTTTAATAAACACCAGAATTTGTTACAACTACAAAAAAACATTGCAATACAACAGAATCTGTTATAGCAACAAAAAACAATATTGCAATACAACAGAATCTGTTACAGCAACAAAAAAAAACAATATTGCAATACAGTAGAATCTGTTACAACAGCTAGCAATTCATTAAATCTGATCATTTAAGTTTCATGCCACTACAATATATACAAAAGCTAACTAATCTACCAATCCATTCTCAAAAATAAGGTTGTCATGCTCTCTCTGACATGATACAAGTCCTTTGCACTGTAAGTTGAGGATTGGACAAAATGCTCTTTAATCTGGAACAAGAAAAGGAATGGAACACATAATGAATTAAGATAAAGACATAAAAAATCTGCACCAAGAATTAAATACAAGACAACGTTCGTATTACCTTGTCTTCAAAGTTCTGAAATGATGGGAAGTACCCTCATAACTCGTACATATACCGCATCATGTAGTACCCGCAACTCTTAGAATCCTTTTGGTTTGGCACTAAATCACCAAAATTCACAAGTGTAAAACAATTGTAAAACGATAAACAACATGAATGAAATAAATGAATTACCAAACCTTGATGTATGGACTGTCATGTCAGCAAACTCTCCCTAAGGGGTTTGACTGTAACAACTGTCACATATTAACAAAAGCGTTAAGCACAATGAACGAGTAAATGAATTTTGGTTCAAAAACCTACAAACAATTAAGCAGTAATACAAACTTACGTTTTGATTAAGTCTTCCGTGTTGAATTCTGTCCACTGCCCTAGTGGATCTAGAACTAGCAGGGAAGAAGTGGCAGCGCAGAAGATAAACAAAGCCCAGTGGTGGCTACAATTTCAAATACAAAACGAAATGAGAAATGAAGGTAAAAAAGTTAGCTAATTAGTATGTAAATTTATATCAGAACTCACGTTTGGTGATACGGCATTAGCAAAACTAATTTATTCTGTGATCAACAACATTGAAGCAATGCTTCATGTATTCACAAAACCTCCCCGGGTCCCTAGTGACTGAGTTGAACGATAAACGCTCCGGGCACACCGCAGAAATGGAGGTGATGTTCTTCTCATAACATCTCTCAAGTATACCTCTATTATATCACATGTACTATAAAAAGTTAGCCAATGCAACTTCATAGATACTTATTCTATCCGTTTTTATAATATAAGGAAAGAACACTTACTTTAGATAAGCTTGAATAATGTTAATGTTCAGGTAATCTCCACACATCATCTCTCTGATGTCCCCAAAGTTGATCGCCGTGGTCATATCTTCTTCATAGTGAAACATTGACTTTAGAAGCGTCATCATGAAGTTGATACATTGAGGTGACCTCGCAATGATCTGGTCGTAGAGATTGACCTGACGAGGCCCCAAGTGTTTAATAAGTTTTTCTGGCAGTGAGAACCTACTTGTTGGTGCCTCAGAAGTCCTGGTGCGAGCCCGGGGCGCTGGATTCTTACCTTTCCCATCCCGGGTCACTGGATTCTTACCCTTCACACACAAACAATAAAGCACAAGAATGTAAAGATAATTACTAATTGATTATTATAGTAACATTAAACATTTATCTAGAACATACCTTTGTATTGCGGACAGGACCCGCCGGCGCGCTGATCTCTTCTCTAGGCCGGGATACGTGGCGAGGAAGCTCAAGGATCTATAATGGATTATATTAGACACTTAATGCTATATAATGGATTTATTAGATAATAAATGGTTATCAAACAGTCTTACCTCATCGGTGACAACAATATAACATGCTGGCCAGGGCAATATGTTTCCCTTCTCTTCAATCAGCGTGCATTTGTTGTCAAACGCCATTGGAAGGTACACATTCTCAAATCCATCGATTATCAGGTCCAAGGTCACACGCACGTAGAAATGCGGGTAGATATATGAAACTAATGAGTGTGAGTGGACCTGATGGTAACACCGTCCCGTAGGCCACATCTACAGGGTGCCCGTTTAATGGTATTTGGAGACGACATTTTTTTTTGCGCCTTTAATAAACATAGATACTGCGTGCAATAAATAAGTGCGTCTAATTTGATACTATTTAAAGGACTTTATTTAAGGAGATAAATAGTTAAACAAAGCTAACCTGGATGTTGGCAAACAGGTACGGGTCAGCTGCCGGAGCACAACTGGACGAGGAAGACGGTTGAGGAGGTTCATGCTGCTACTGAGTGGTCGCATGTGCGATCGCATCCAACACTTGATGCAGCCTCTCCTCATAAGCTCGGCGCTCAGCAGCCAACCTCTCCTCGTTTGCTTGGCGCTCAGCAGCCAGTTTCTCCTCATTATCTTGGCGCTCAGTAGTGAACTTACGCTTCACCATCGCCTCGATGTCAGCAGCATTCATCTGACCCCTCTTAGCAGATGGCGGGAATACGTGCTTCTGACGCACTTCTCCCCCCTATCCTCTAACACGCCCCAGGTGATCCTTCCTCCCAAGCACTTGATTGAGAGCGTCGTATTGAGATGGAGGAGCTTGTAAGTCTACTTCTGCTCTCTTTGTCGCTTCATACTATCCAATTGTCAAAGAAGTTAGCACTAAATTTAAGATCAACAAACACTTGAGTATATAAGTAAATTATTTAACAGCTACTTCCAAACACTTACGATTTGGTTAGGCAGTTGTTCCGTCGCAGCATGAGAAAATATCCTATGACATTCGCTGGTCGTCGTCTGACGTCGTAGTAGGTACATCTGCACCCTATTCGCCTCAGAGACATCCTCGATCGGGCATTCACTGTCATCCTCGCTCCTCTACGTCAGCAAACCAGCTTCTTTCTGCTGATCGAGACTGCCCACATATCTCCTTCGTCCCATGGTGTGGGGGTAGAGTTAGCTTAGCTTCACGGTTTTGCCATGCTTGTTCTTGTCTTTGCTGTTAAGACAATACAATAGAAAATAATTTAGAAAATCAGGGATAAAACATTATGAGAATTAAATCAGAAAAGAGTACACACAAACATACCCTGAACTCAGGAGTCGAGTGGTGCTCAAGGAATTCCTTCCACTCCTCTTCGGTGATCATGCTGTTGTACATGACATATGACGGAGGCTCACGTGGGGGCACCCTGGTGATCGAGTTGTCCACCAATTAGTGGCGGAATGATTTAGCTTTGCCGCCCACCGCAGAAAGAATGGTCGTCTTCATTTCGTCTGAGATCTTGTATCGTTCTTGCACCTTCTTCCAGATGATCTCCTTAACTTCTTTCAGGACTTGTGGCCATTTGTGGTTGATGGAGTAATGTGATCTGGCCAGAGTCCCTAGCATACTAGCAAACTCTGACCTGTTGCTTCCTCAATACCACCCATATTTGTCCCAAACAAGATTGATCTCATCTGGTTTCTGCAGCTTCAGCCCACGGGTCGGGCCTCTATCTTTGGGTCTCTGAGTAGCACTCGTAGAAGGTGCACTCATGGAAGGGGCAGCAGCAGTAGTGGCAGCTGTAGAAGGGCCAGCAGCAGCAGCAGCAGATGTAGATGGGCCAGCAGCAGTAGCGACACTGGCAGAAGGAACCGGTACCATTTGCTGCTCATCTTCGAACACGCGGAAAAATAACTCGAACTCTTCAGCCATGCCAAGGAAAGGATTGAAATAAAAATAAAGCATCCAAATACACTGAAAAAAATACACAAAAATTTCATACACAATGGTCATATACCAAAAAAACTATAATATTATAATAAATCTGTAATAATTTAAATACAGTAATAACTTACTAATACACATCATTCTCATCCACACACCCGTATGTGATCATATATACTCGGATGACGATGACCTCATACCATCTATGAAATAAGAACAGTCGGAGGTTCATCTCTCTTGTCATACTCATCCTCATCAACCACACCATCCACACCAACTATCTCCCTCTTATCAGCACAACACACATCTCTATATTATCATCATATAAAACATTAGTTATATATTATAATCTTAACCATTAGTCAACTATGGCTAACACGTATCTCAACCGGTGATCCAATCAGACCAGTTCATACCATGATCCTCCTCATGGTAGCCATGATTGTTGTCAACCCACTTACACCGGAAAACATATATTTCGTAGTTGTGTAGTCCAATACCCAGATGTCTTGTATAACACCAAAATATGATTATTTTACTGAGATTGGACTGTGACCACACCCTGATGTCATATAAGTCTTGATAAGCTTCAAGCTCTACGCCACTGTTTTGATTCGTTGACTTACGATCCTGACTTCTGTGAAAAAGGTGAATCCTTGACATCGTACTCCTCATAAAAATTACATCCAGATTTGGTTCAAATGCAATTACTTTAATCAGTTCAGGCATATTATGGATGATCGGACACACGTCTCTGAACCATACTGACAGACATCAGATGCAATTACTTTGTTGAGTAACAACTGATGTGTGGATGTAGCTAGCCATGTTCATCAAAGTCATGTGTCGCTATCTTCAGTGATGATGAAACAATGACATCTTCTTAAGAGTGTCATACTATCAATTTCTTTTAGTTTCTATACCGGGTACCAACCCTCACCTGTGTCATCCTTCGTGTCAACATCATGATGCAATCTGTCACATTGTGTAGACCAATTCTTCAGTTTCTATCCAACCGGGCCAACTTCAATCTGCCCTCGTGTCAGAACATGAAGTCCAATGGTACCCTTCTAGAATGCATACACTTCCTCGTACAGTGCCCTATATACTACCCTCTGGGTGACGACTGTTCTTCATTTTCTTCTTCAGGACACCCATGTACCTTTCGAACGGATACATGTGTCGAAGGTACAAAGGACCACACACCAGAATCTCTGTTACAAGATGCACGAGGAGATGTATCATTATGCTGAAGAACGAGGGAGGAAAATACATCTCCAGCGGCACATTGTCACAATAAGATCCTTTTGTAGTTTAGTCTGAGTATCCGCATCAAGAACCTTAGACGAAATGGATTTGAGGAAGACACTGACATTTGTGATTGTGTGTCTGACAGCATCCGGCAAGATCCGACGCAATACAATTGGTAAAAATTCTTGAAGTAGGACATGATAATCGTGAGATTTCATTCCTACTAATTTCAAATCTGTCATCGACACTAGGCTTCTTATGTTCAAGGAGTATTCTGAAGGCACCTTGATGTTGTAAAGGGTACTGCATAGACTATGTTCTCTTCTTTAGACAGAGTGTGACAGGCATGAGGCAAGAATGTGAGCCTTCCACGTTCTTGCGGGCCAAGCTCTGTGCGTATGCCCAACTCAATTAAATCTTTCCTTCCTTTCAAATAATCTTTCGCCTTTCCTTTTATGTTCAAAAGGGTGCTAGTGATACTCACCCACGTTCTTCTCGACATACATCCCATCAATACAATGTCTAACCTCCAGATGCTGCCAGTACTATAGTTCCCAAAATATTGGTTTCTTTTTCCAGACATTTTTTTTCACCACTTTTGGTAGGCGGCCTGAATTTGTTGACAATATTATCCACCTTTTTTTAAATCTGTGTACCTGTCAAAGGCTGGTGCGCCACGCTGTGATCAGTTTTCCCATCGAACTCTTTCGCCATCTTTCGGTACTTATGTCCTTTTGGAAGCATTTTTCGGTGACCCATGTACATGTTTTTGCCACTATGTTTCAAGCGAATGCTACAAGTGTTCTCACCACAAATCGGACACGCCAATGCCCCCTTGATTGAATAGCCTGAAAGATTACCATAGGCGGGGAAATCATTGATTGTGCAGTACAACATAGCGCTCAAAGTGAAGTCCTCTTGGCTGAATGAGTCGTAAACCGTAGCCCCTTCATTCCACAAGAGTTGTAGATCCTCTATCAAAGGTTGTAGGAATACGTCAATTTTGTTGCCTAGTTGCTTCGGACCCGATATTACCAAAGACAACAAGATATGTCTTGGTTTCATGCATAACCACGGTGGTAGATTGTAAATAACCAAAAGCACAGGTCAGGTTCTGTGTATGCTACTCAAAGTACCGTAGTAAGGGTTCATCCCATCTTGGCACAAGCCTAGCCTTAGGCTTCTCGGTTCGTTACCAAAATCAGGAAATTTTTGTCTATGTTTCTCCACTATGGTGCATCATCGGGATGTTCAATCTGCCATCCTTCTTCCTGTGAACTGAATGCCACCGAAGATTCTTCGCGTCTTTCTCAACACAGAACAAACGTCTGAACCTTGGAATGAGGGGCTGGTACCACAGTACCTAGCCGTGAACGTTTCTAGCAACCGTTGATGTGAGTTTGTTGTTTCTTCAGATACCGTGACGCTCCACATGCTGAACAACTTTCAGCAAATTCATCCAATTTCCAAAACAAACATGCAACCATTTGGACAAGCATGAATTTTCTGGTACTCCATACCCATTGGGCACATCAGTTTTTTGGCTGAGTACGTAGTCATTGGTAAAACGTTGTCCACCGGAAGAACATTTTTCAATAGTTCCAAGAGGGCAGTGAAACTTACGTCGCTCCAGCCATATTTCACTTTCAAGTTGAATAGCTTGAGGACGACACTCAACTTGCTTACTTTGTAGGGTCCACCCGGGGTATAGTGGTGTTTTGGATGAATCCAACAAATTTTCATACTTGTCTGGCGTGTTAGAGTGATGTCGTTCCACATCTTCGAGCATAGTCTCAATGTCATCGTCCCAGAATCTGGCTCAACATCAACTGTAACGTCTTCTAGATCACCCACAACTGCATCATCTCTAAGTTCTGTTTCTGTGTTTGCCTGAACATTATCCCCTTCGTCAGGCTTAATACATCGAACACACTATGACCATGCCATCGGATTATGTCTTGGAAATCCTTTGTAAAACCGCGGTGGATCAAATGTTCCTTAACTGTTTCCACTCCGTGATATCTCAGATTGTTTTGGCAGTCGATACACGGACAAAAGATGTATCCCTTGTCTGAAGGTTTCAGATTGTTCACCAACACCGTGCATAACTTATCGACTCCTTACAAAAACTTGTCGTCCAACGTTCCGCTGTAAATCCATGAACATTCCATCTCCTTCTAGCTATTTATATGAAGGCAGCCATTACATACCGTCACCCGTGGTAAAGTCTTTACACTTTTGTATCTTATCAACCTAAATTCATCCATGAGTATTAAATCCCACCGGTGAACGTGTTTTTAATATGTAATTTATTGAAAATTTCGGCAGCATCTCCCTACAGTTCTTCAAATGCACAATATTATGATATTAATCAATAATATATGCATTCAAAGAACAATAAAGAGACACTGCTGAAATAATCAGTGAAGTACATATTAAAAACACATTCACACCCTAGTTGTGAGATTTAACAATCATGGACAGTCCCGACAGGGACTGCCCAGATATACCTCTATTAGGTATATCTGGGGCAAATAACTATGTTTGATAGTTTGTTAAATTATATATATATTTGTAATCTTACCTCTGGTACACGACTAGCCATGCTAAGACAGTTGAGGTTGGAAGCCAAAATAAAGTCATAGTCCTGATGCATAAACAAAAAATGACAACATTAGAATATATCAAAAAATCAAGGTTAAAATGCTAGCTAAACTGCGGCAAAAATTCGACAGCATCTCCCCTATAATTCTAACATTTCCAAATCACTTTTATCAACATCAAATTCACACGCATGCACCATTAGTATTACTTATAAACTAATTTTATATTTTAAAACTACACTACTATGTATTAATTGTAAAACTAAATGCTAAGAATAACCAATTCAAATTTACTCTTCAAAATAGTAAACAAAGAAACATCACTACACAGTTACAGTTTGGTTTGTAAAATTACCATTAGTAAGCACCGAAGTGGGCAATTAGTGCAGAAATCAGCCCACGAACTAGGTTCAAATTAACCATGAATCTGGGCACAAATATATGAACTAGCTTAAAACATTTGCCATTACACTCTTAGGAATTGACAGAAACGACGTCAGAACAAGCAATTGACATATATAACACAGTTAGAAATAGGAACAATCGACAAAAATCGCACATACGCAGTACACGTTAGAGTCGACGGCGGCGACCAGTGGTAGATGGGTGATGACTGGCTGCGATGGGAGTGACAAAGGTCGGGAGCGATGGCGGCGATGGCCGTTAGTAAGGTGACATGAGTGAGGAGGCGATTTCAGTAAGGAAGATAGCGCGAGAGAGAAGTAGAGGTTACTGTAAGTGTGCAGAGTAAACGGGAAAATGTTTTAGTTAAAAGAACTTTAGATTACGGTTAACCATAAAACTATAATCTAAAGTCAGACTTTAAATGACGGTTCTCACAGAACCGTAATCTAAAGTCTAACGAAATAAAAAAATACCGTGAAAAATATTTGGCCTATGCTGGGATTCAAACTCAAGATCGAGTGTTGACTCATGTACCCACGGCCATTGAGCCATAAGTTTTATTCAATCAAACATACGCAACACATTTATAATAAGTGAGCGGGGACTTTAGATGACAGTTATTAGTAAAATCAAATAATGCGGGAAATATTTGGCGTCAGGTCAAAACGGAGTTTGACCATCAGTGAGCGGGGACTTTAGATGAGAGTTATTAGTAAAACCGTAATCTAAAGTCCGTTGACCATAAAGCGCGCGTCAACACGGGGTTTTACGCGACAATTTTACTAATAACCCTCATCTAAAGTTCGTTCTAAAAAAGGCGCGCCCACCTTCAATCGATTATTGCTAACGATTAATTCTATAAACGTCGTTAATTAATTCCGGCCCTCCTATTAATCATGGTTTGTGTTTAAGCCGTGATTAAGCAGCCGTCATTAAATGCTTTCGTTCCACCAGTGCCCCCAATTTATCATTGTTATTTTTCCTTCAATTTATTAGTTAGATTAGGGTAGAGTTAAACTAGACACTGCCTCCTTGGTTCGATGACCTAGGGAATACTTCTAGGAAAACTTGCTACGACTGACCAGTACACTTGCTGCAATAGGTTTTCACCGTACATAGATCCCACCACATTTTTTCTAGCTAGATACCACGCGGGATCCCACCAATTTTTCTAGATACCACGCGGTCAAAGAACAACTGGTATGATGATTCCATACCTCTTTCATAAGAGCACATCGACTTTGGTCAAAGAACAACTCCGTCAAAGTAGTATAACAAGTGTCGTATCCATATAGATTTCACAACTATCTAGTTTCTTAATAGTTTAGTAATTTACAGAAAAAAAATACAAAAGGATGAAGTACACTAAATGTGTTGGGATTTTGTTGGTTTGGGTTGATAAACTGAAATGAAGAAATAACAAAACAAAACAAACTAATCTAAGATAGATGTAACCGGGATGGATCTTTGCACACTTCACCTTTTTACTATTAATTGTTAACTCATGAACTCATAGCTAAACAACAGGAACACTAAATTAATTAATAACCAAATCTTGGTCTACCAATCCTAACCAACTGAGTCGGAGACACCGACGACTAGTCAAGCACCTAGTCAATCGATAACATTAAACATAAGTTCCCCTACGTTGCAATGGAATCTCATCTCAACTTCCTTGACAAGCGAGTACATTGGTTTAGTCCGCACGATTTATATTTCTACTTCTGCAAACCCATCCATATAAACCCTACAAAGCAAACCCTAAGCAAATCCCCAATTACAAGTAGACAAGCTTAAGAGCATAAATGCACAATAATTATCTTTCATTAAGAACATGAAATAAAATAAAGCATTAAAGGGGTTCAATATACAACAATGGAGTTTCAAGGATTTTGGGGCAAAATTCTCATCCCTAGGTACAATGAGACTATTCCTTCATTATAGCATATATAATAAAGAAGGGAGAAGAAATAGCCATAGAAGAGGTTGAAGAAGAACTCCAATGGTGGGGAGGCTTCTCTCTCTCTTATTTCCCTTCTTCTTCATTTATCTTTCTTCTCTTTTTTTTTTCTTCGGTTGCGGCTCTCGACTTCTATGTGGCCCATGAAGAATGCCCCATTTATTTCCTCTAGTTCTCTCATTTAAACGTGTGAATGAGCTGCTGGGTGTGCCCTGTCCGGTGGATGATCGAGTGAGAAAAAGAATGTCTGGGTAGGAACATTGTTGTGCGTTTTCTGTGGCTTTGTTTGCTGTTGTCTTGGCAATTGCCCAAGCACTACAAGAACAAGGAGTTTCGTTACTGAGATAATTGGTAGCTACAATAGAAAAATTGGTAGTCAAATGGAACGGACTACCACTTTTCTTCGTTTGTTACCACAGTTTGTTGGTTAATAAACCTTTGATGGCGAAATTGAAATTCACTACCTTTTTCTGATTTGGTAGCAATTTTGCTGTCACTTCCACTACAAAAAATGCGGTAGCATTTTAAATTTTTGCTACCAATAGTTGTGGTAACGTTTATGCACTTGTGTGGCTTTTTTTAATTCATGCAGATGTGCTTAAATGACACAGCGAGAATCGATCCCACAAAGTGTGAGCTAGGTATAGATTGTCTTGACCTATGTGTGTCATGATAGTTATTCACAACATATATACAGACTGCATGTATATTTGAATGCTCGATACTGTAAATGTAAATGAAAATTTTTGCCGAGACATGACCAAACCAAGGATATATAAAAATTAATAAAATAAATAACGTCTGACTATGTCACAATAATATTTTAATTTACAGAATAGTACAAATTTAATTTAATGCTATCAAAATAGTATATGTTGGCTTAAAATTATAAATACTTAAAAATATACATATATATCATTTAAAAATCTTTAAAATGTAATAAATTATATAAAAGACAATATATTATATAAAGTTACGTATATTGTTAAAATCATATTATATAGTGTTACTAGTACTAATATAATATATATCATTTAATGAAAATTATAACTTCTAGTAATATATATTATATTTTTTGTAACTTTGTATACTATAATATTTTTATAAATTTAAATAGATGTATACTAGTTTATAATCTCAACTAATTTGAATTGTTATAACTTTACTATTTTTCAAATTCTATTAATTTGTGTGTAGTTTTTTAAATTAATAATATTATATATTATTTACGTTTTATTATAAATTTGTATAGCTTAAAATTTTATAAATTTTTTTATACATACATATATACATTCTATTTATTTTGCAAATTTTAACTACACATCAACTAATTTTAACTATTATTACTTTTAGTTTTTTTATTAGTGTATATTGTTGTTGTAAATTAAAAGCATTATATACTACCTCCGTCCCGTCATAAGTCTTGTTTGCTTTTTGGCACGTTTTTCCACTTCAATATTAAATATATAAGGTAAAATAATTTTATAAAACTAATTTTGTATTATATAGTTTATCATGTAGGAATCATATGCAAAACTAAGTTTTCAAATTATTTATCTTATAGTTAAAAATTGAAATCAAACGACATGTCCAAATAGTAAATAGGACGGTCAGGGTGGGACGGAGGGAGTAGTAAAATCTATGAAAATTTTATTAAATTAAAAATATATATGCATATACGTATATATAATTTACTAATTTAAATTATTGTTACTACTATTTATTTTAATTTTGCAAATTTTAACTAACATATGCACTAATATATTATCATTACTTGTACTATATTTTATAATTATTAATACGTGTGATATTTTTGAGACTTAAAAATTATTTTAGTATCAATAATATATTATGTTAGGTATATCTTATATGATAAAATAAATTCTTGAAGTGGTATGTAGTTTAATGATTTTTCACGAATTAGACCATTTTTGTTACTCATAGTTCTTTTTTTAAATTTCGATAGCTGAAAGGTAAGAAGTAATATATCAAACGTAATATTATGAAAAAACTATAAAAATTAAAATATTTATATAAAAAATATTATATACCCACTATGGTAGTAGCAATATAGGTTAGTATTTCGAATTATGTAGTAATCACGCATTTAAGTTATATGACAATTATAATTTTGCTACCGTTTAAGTATATTAGCTATCATTTCTAATATTAGCATAATATCAACCAAAATTTTATTAGAATTATTAGTCGGTAGCAATTTTAAAATTAAATATAGTAGCAATTTAGCTACCTGTTAAAAATATTTGCTATCGTCACCCAAATAGTAGCACAATAGCAACCGTAATCAAGTGTCAGTAGCAATTCATAATTTCACTTATCTACTTGGTCGTAACAACTTTTAAGATAGTAACTTGCTACTAGTTATGATATTTTTTGCTATCATTGTTCAAATTGTAGCATAATAGATATCATGATTGAATTAGCATCAACCATCATCAATTTCTAAATTTAGCTACCAATATTGGTAGCAAAATTATTTTTATTGAAAGAACCAAGATGAAAGATAAAATAGCTACAACTGACAGTAGCAATCTTGTAAGGTGGTAGAAATTTGACTACTGATAACATTAAAATCGGTAGCAATTTTTTAATTTAGACACCAATATGTGTAGTAGCATTCATCGGTAGTCAAAACAACTTTTTCTTGTAGTGAATCAAGGATGATCCTTGTGAGATGTCCGGATCAATTAGGGTGTGAGTCTTTTAAGTCTTGCATTTCGTTGTTATCTTGCCCTTGTGGCTCACTGGGCCATGTGCCCCTAATTATCACAAAAAAAAAATTAGCAGGATAGAGTCCTGACAACATTGTCCAGGCGAGAGAGCTTGAGCTGTCCGGGTCTGTTCATCCGGACACTACCTAGATAGTTGTAGCTTAGGAGTTCCCGATTTCCTGATGCGGCTTCAGGACTCATACACGGCCTAGATTTTTCGCTATAACTCCGATTTGAGATCCGTTTGTGCCTACACATTGCTCTCTTCATCTACTTCGCTCATTGCTAGGTTTTCTTCATGTTAAGCAATAAATAAGTAAGAATACCAATAAAATACAATACAAAAGAAAAACTAGCTAAAATAAAGAAATAAGCATGATAAGCGTTGATAAAGCACTAATAAAAACAGAATACACCCCTAAAACATGCTCATGTATACACTTATCAGTATGCCTCTTCCAACAGTACCATCCTAGTATTTAATCTATCATGTAACATCATCCAAACACACGTTTCCACCTTTGGGATTGCATTTCCACCCCATCTGAATGCCTCCATTCTTTCATACTCTGAATCTGATGTATCAGTCGAGCTGCAATGAGCTTGACACAGCAGCTCATCTGATGTGTCTTGGTCCAACTCAACCATTTGTAGCTTGGGAAGGAGCTCATTCGCCTCTTTTCATTCTGCCCTAAATATCCTCCTCCTTAAACACTAACTCCAACTCCTTCAACACGTGCAACCATATATATATATATATATTTTTATATATTGAAAAAACAGAAACGAAGCGACTTCCTTCTGAGATCTTCATAGCATGTTCCTTTTCTTATGTTATCCACAAAGGCCGTAACTCTTCTCTCGCTTAACAGCTAGAGGTTATATTAGTGGTATGTTTCCATCTAGCTGAGAGCAATTGCATATCAATGCTTGGAATGAATACAAACTCATATAAAAGGGAATGAGAAGGATTATTTGTAATCACGGTCAAGTGAGACAGTCTACCTCTTCAAGAGATGGAAGTGCAAGCATGATCTTTAAACTCATGGAATGTGGGTATCTGTGAGACCTTGGATGTCATTTTCCCCTTCTTCAACTACCATGCACCAGTAGAGAATGAATCATCTCAAAGGGAAAACTATCCACTACTGGAGCAAACATGGAGAGAACATACACCGATTAAACGCAAAGGGAAAAATGAAAAACAAATTAAGCCGTGGCTCGAAGAGAGACCAGCCGTCAACTCTAATATCATTTGCATCATTCTTGACTAGGCATGTGTACTCAGATTAATATTCGAATTATATGAGGGGTAAAAGAATTACACTAATAACACCAGGAAGAAAAAAAATGACTAATTGAAGAATAAAATACTAAATAAAGTTGAGAGAAATAAAAATGAAAATTTCTCCTATGGGACGAATATTCCGCAGTAAAACAAACTTAACACCCTTGTAAGATGGTAGCACGCTACAACGTTCAACTATCAGCTTTGTTTCGTCTTCCTACCCAGAGCTATTAAATCGTCAGCCTCGGAACGTCTTCTCGCAAGAACTTGTTTAGTCTTCTCAAGCACTCCAAAGAAAATTGAGCCTCCAATACCTATCCACAGAATTCGGGCACCCATTCCCTGCACCAAAGTTAACCAAAGGAGTCGCTTGTCTTACGCTTCCTCCGGACACTTTCAACTTAGTGTACATATTTGAACACTTGCCAAAGTCTGTCAATTTAGATCCCTAGTAATGTAGTAATTACTAAGGCATAGGGTAAGGCATATCACCATTACATAAAGTAAATAATAGTTTTGTCTTCCTAAATCTTAAAGCTTATTTGGGTAAAGAAAAGCGAAGTACCTTTACAAGAACATGGCTTCCTTCTTCTCTGATTATGGTTCTAGCACAATCATATATTCCCTTGTACTGATTTGTTGTTCCCTGCAAAGGTGATCAGAATGAGAAACTATTAACACCTATAGTCGTATTCTTTCTCCGTGCAAGGGAAGAAAAAATAGTCATTCACAATTACCTGAATCATGAGTCTTGTTTTGATGACATCAAAAGGTGTGGTCATAGCTCCCGTTACAGCACCTAAACACGATAGCAGTAACTAAGGAGTCCCAATCAAACAAACTGTGCTAACTAAGAGGATATACAGATCGATATAATGAATGGGCTCATTTTTCCTTGTAGATCATCTAAGATAGTTTAACTTCTTCCAGTACAACTGTCTCTTCACGTTAAGCAAGAAAATACAATGACATTATACTTTGGAATTGCAGTACGGACAGTGTTTGGAAACACAAATTTTGCAAAACAAAATTCCAGGTGAGAACACTGAGCATGTTTCCTTGTTTGTTATACCTGCGAAGGCTCCAATCATTGCATTCTCAGGGTCGTTCAACTCTCTTTTCGCCTAAAAGGACATGCCAACATTATACAGCCAAAAACAATGCAAAAATGATGCAATTGAGAAAGGTAGCATACAACTGCTGCACAAGTATTTTGATGGGAAAGGGGGAGCAACTGTCACAATTGCGTTGAGCCCAGAGCTAAAGATTATTTTCAGGATATCCCAAAAGGAACACCTAAGAAGACTATTGCTGAGCTCATACTGTTGGGGTATATAATGATGCTTAATAGGACAATAAATACAGCTATCTTATTTCAGCTCACCGCAAGCTTATATCCTAACCGTAGCTGCTCGTAGATACAGAACTGGATGGCGTCAAATGGCAGATCACGTAACAGAAAGGACCCATAACCCTACATTATTAAGAGAGAATTGAACGTATATCATGAAATATTGGATAATAAGTTTTTAGATCAATATTAGTTTGAATAATTAGAGAAGTAGACAACAAAAATGAAAATCATGACCAAAAGCGATGCCTGGAATATGTATTCACAAAAAGCAACTAGCCCTGTACATATAAGATATGCCAATGACAAAGTATATCACACATCCAATCATCACCTCCCATACAAAATCAGCAATACAAGTGCATTTATACACCCATTGATGCAGTTGTCTAATGTCAGTCCACAACTCGTTTCTGAATATAGATAGAGAGACCACATACCGCGTAGAGCCCTCTAAAACCCTGTTCTGAGATGATAAGACGAACTGCATTGGGTGCAGAAGCAAATTGACCTATTTGCATCCTTTGCTTAATGACCTGTACAGTTTATCCGATCAAGCTGAATGACAAATGGGAAAATAAACAAAAAAATAGTGGGATCCCTGCGGCTTATTGAAAGTGGATGAAAACCTCAGTGGGAACTCGGACGAGAGATGATGCTGCCCCAGCAATGGTTCCTGCAGACTGACTGCTAGTTCAGAATAGAGCTAGGACAAAAGAGATGACATTGCAGAGAATAACCCTCATCTTGTAGTTCCCAAATTCAGACCCTTGCAATATAAGGACTAAGAAAGTGATTTAACCAATGACAGAAGGAACTATATACATTTACATGTCTCTCACAGGAAGTCTGATCACCCACAAAGCAATAGCAATTAGAAAGGATAGTAAGTGAACGTCCGAGGATTCATGGCGAAGGGGAAAGAATGATGCAACTATTGTGGGTTATCCTGAAAGATTCATGATAATGGGGAAGAATGACACCGAAAGGTCAGTCACCAAAACCCTAGTGGAACCTAGCATCCAACTACCAGGAACTTCTGAATAATTGTCCAAAGGTCATAAAATCAAATCATCCAAATTACATTCAAGATTAGAAAGTAGCTCTTAAAGTAGAGTTACACACTAGAGAAACAAATAATATCTTTTTTCTTTTCAGATTCATATTTTAGTGATTATTCAACTTTGTTGACTATACAAACTAATCTGAACTACAGTACAATCTGTATCTCCCAAAATCAACCACCAACAATATGTGGAATCTATGTTTAACGAAGAAAAAGGAAACTGAAAAACATAGGATTACAGTTTTTAAAGAATACTATTCAAAACAAAAAAGGTTCACAAGAAGCCAACAAAGAAGTAAGTAGATTTGTTATACAACTTTATTATGCAACTTACCAGATGAGCTAAGGCACTAAAGCTATCCGGAAAGAACTCCAATAATCTCTGCTTTGCAGGTTCATACACGCCGACAAATACAGCAGATGCCCTGACACATACAGCTTAAGTTCATCAGTATGGACCAATGATGCATGGTGTGCATGGTGAGACGACGCAACAATGTCAATAGCCACAGAAGAGGCAAAAGGTTGATAAAGAAAGTTCAAAGGCGAGATTAGTATGCCAACTGAAACACATTGTTGAAACCGGACTTAAAAATCAGTTAAAACCATTTGCAATTGAAATATATAAGCACTTACGGTAAAACACCCGCCAGATTTCCAGCTAATCCACAATAGAGCTCCTTAAACATTATTTGCCCCCACCATGAGCTGCTAGAATTCAACCAGAACGTTTATTACCGTTGCCAATGCTTAAGACTTATTAAGACAAGAAATCACAGCAACAACATTTCTTCAGAACTTAGTTTATAGCTAATCACAGCCCAGGTGGCAAGTATAACTAATCCAATGTTCATAGTAAAGTTTCATACAATGTAGTCATGATGGAAGAAGCCACTGCTTAATGAATTTGCCTCCCCCACTACTATACTCATCAACTATTTTGCGTTGCCTTCCACACAAGAACAAACAAAAGACAAAATTTAAGCCACAAGCAAGATTGTCTTCCATACCCTTCAAGCACCAGGGTGCATTCCTCGATCAGCTATATCAAGAAGTTCTTTTTTACAAAAGGAGGCATGTTTGTAAGTCTATGTTTAGGGGGAGTGGATGGGAACTCGCAGATACTATAACCCCCCCCCCCCCCCCCCCCCCCCAACCCAACACAAAAGAATAATATTGATTAACCTAAGGGTCAACGTGTATTAGATCATGTGAAAGAGAATGAAGCTATAGCATCAATTAAAAAAGATAACTCAGTGGTCAAAAGATTGGCTATTTACAAAAGTCATTAGAAGTGAAGTCTCATTTAATGAGCAAGAATTTATTTTTATAAGAAAAGCAAAGAATATCTGGTTAGACCTGCCTGAAGACGAGTTTTTATGGTATCTATTGGATAAAGAACTGCTTCGACAACAACACCAGCAATTCCACCAGCTATCGCACCTTCTGTGAATGAAAAGTTGTGTAAGCACAAAAGTTCAGTGCTGGGGAGGATGTGAACCCCCAAAGCACAAAAATAGACAATGTAGAATAATGTCGTGTGGTAGAAGAAGACACAATCCACTATTGGAACCAAAGTCTTTAAGGGGTAATTGACTGCAACACATTCCCAATAAATTTATCTTTCTACTGACAGCATAACAGCATGAAACAGAGTAAGCAATTAATTTCTACTGAAACTTGGAAGTAGTTAAGTAGAATAATCCTACAGAGAAATTCAGTAAGTAATGAGCATCAAATCCTGTGAAAATAAAATCATAATATCTTCTGAATGATTCAAATAAGAGTAACATCAACCAACAGAATAGACAATGTAGAATAATGTCGTGTGGTAGAAGAAGACACAATCCACTACTGGAACCAAAGTCTTTAAGGGGTAATTGACTGCAACACATTCCCAATAATTTTATCTTTCTACTGACAGCATAACAGCATGAAACAGAGTAAGCAATTAATTTCTACTGAAACTTGGAAGTAGTTAAGTAGAATAATCCTACAGAGAAATTCAGTAAGTAATGAGCCTCAAATCCTGTGAAAATAAAATCATAATATCTTCTGAATGATTCAAATAAGAGTAACATCAATCAACAGAATGGGACAAAGACTCGCCCCAAGACCAGAAGAGGTCCGAATTGGAGTTGGGGGTGGTTAAACCAGCCTCTTAGAAGGAAGTATAACATACCACATAATGGCCGTAAGAATTCGAAGGGGTTCCCTTCTTCCATGAGAGTACTACCGACCTTTCCTTTCATTTTACGCACCCGGTCTGCGTCGCAATCAAATGCATCTGCATATAACGGTATCATAAGCAGCGAAGAAACATTCCCGGATTCAAGCTTATGGGGGGAGGAGGAGGGGGTTGTTGAAGGGTGAAGCGGAAGACGCTCGTGGTTCTTTTAACTAGAGAAGATAAACACTCACCAGAACCTCTGGTCTCGGACATGACTGCTATACAGAGTGATTGGAGAAAGAGTATAACGATGTCAGTGATTGGGGATCTTCCAGAGCAAAGTGAATCCTGGAGAAGCAGTCGTTGTGGGACGGATCGTCAGTGCATTTTGAACAAGAAGTTTGGAATAATTTTGGTGAGGGATGGATCATATGATTGTATAATCGTGCTATTTTTTACAGCACTTTGGGACCGACGACATTATAATACATCGCATTTGTGTACATCTCAAAGAACTATAAGGTTGGCTTTTTGTTGAAGTACAAAAAATCCTCATACAATTTTAACATAATACATTTCTAAAACTTTTATTTTTCCCTCTCACTATATACTAATAATTCATGGGTACATTGTTAAGTTTTTTTTAACCAAAAATAATACCAACTTCAAGAAAATTGTAGCAAGTGACTATTATTCATGGAATATTATATCAAAATTACAATAGATATTGTAGATCATTAAATAATTTTATAAATTATAGAAAGTCATGAAAAAAACTAGTGTTAAAGGATCAAAAATTACAAGTTTATACCAAAGAAAATCGAGATATTAAAACCATAAAACATTATTAAAATTTCCAAATGAATGATTAAAATAGATATAAAATAAAAAATTTATTTTCTTCTCCATCCGTAGCTCTTTATAATAAAATAGAAACCACATAACTATCAATCGCACTAAACAATGATTTATCATAAGAATTCCTGGTACAATTAGAGAGCACATAAGTTCAACAGTCCATCCATCCATATGTTTTTTAAAGCAACGAGTATTATATATTAAGAAACGAGTTTGAGTACAAATTCTGGCATAGTAACCGGTGTCCATGAACCCGATTGCTGTTTATAGCGGGCATGGTTAGCAAGACAATGCGACGAGATATTTTCATGTTTAGGAATATATAACCAGTGTACATCATGAATTTTCCTATGTTTGCCAAAATACGATCTAGAATAACCGTTGTTGATGGCATTAAAGATGTAGTCCCCCCTGCACGAAGGTATTGGACTATAGACTTGCAGTCCGTGAGGACGCTGAAAGTGCGGAGCCCATGGGTGTAGGCCATAGTCAGTGCAGCTTCTATTGCGAAAGCCTCTGCGTCAGAAGGAGTTAGATTGGCACGATAATCTGCATTCTCAGCCCAGAGTAATTGACTGTTGGACCAAGCGACATAGGTTTGGCCCACACGTCCTTGTGAATCGATGCTAGCATCCACAGAAATCTCCACCATTGCAGGATGATGCTGCCGGTGGCACACCAGAAGTGCAGGAGTTGTATGAGGGAATGATGAGTTGCTTGTTGAAGGAAACTGTTAGCTTGACACCATTCCTGTGCAAGATTACGTACCTAACCATGTGAAGCTTGACAACGAGCAAACCAGACTTTCCAGAAAAAGTTAGATAATTGGCGACGGTGGCTTTCGGCTACTGGCTGCATAATTGTAAAAACAATCCAATGAAATGCTTGATCAGAAAGAAGATTGGGAGGAAGGTGACTAGTGAAAGTTGTCCGAAAGAGTTGAATAGTGGGCACTACAGTAGAGCATGTAACATTGTTTCTGGATATTTGCAGAATGAGCACTGTGTGGGCATATCAATCTTAATTCTGTCCTTTATGGTCGTTTTACAGGGTATTTATCACTTATTTTCGATAACATTGATTTTATACTTTTGTTTTATTTTCTATCATTTCAGAACACTTTTGATCATTTAAGAAGTTAGTTGTGGTATGCAATACTTGTGTCCGTTTTTATAAGTTTTTATGATTATTTTGGTTGTTTGCCAAAATTATTTATGAAAATTTCATGATTTTTTATTTAGTGTTTTTTGAAATATTTAAAAACATTTTAACCATAAACCAAAGCATGTTGTCACGCACTAAAGACGTACTAGTTAAGTTCAATATGCCTCAATTGCTTGCAATTATTAAAGGAGTGTTCTTCATGTCACGGAATTGGTTAAGTTCAGTGATCTCACCAAGGAAATCAATCAAAACACTAGTTACTAGGCCCATTCTTTAGCATATCATGAGGTGCTAGCCGATAGTTATTAGTAGCTGATATTGGCTGATGACTGATTTAAAAAGAAAATGGGTTGAGCTGGTCAACCCAGTCAAACATAATAAACTAGCTGAACATAAGAGACAATTTGAGTTTAAGTAGCTACTAGCTGATATTAACTGATATTGACTGATGACTGATTTTAAAAAAATGGGCCGAGCTGATCAATGCAGCTGATAATACGTACTACTCAGCTGAACAAATACTAGGACCATTGATGAAGCGACATGTGAAGATTGAGGAGCACGTTGGTTGCTGAAGTTGTCGAGTTAATTCTTATTTTTAAAAAATTAATTTCGTGAGTAGGGATGATAATTTTAAGCAGATACTCGTTACCCGATCCACCTGATTTAAATAAAAAGATAAATCCTGAAATAACCGGATGACGGATCAGGTGACGGATGATCTGGTGATAGGTCGGGTCGGGTAATGGATAAAATGTTTTCATCTGTCACCCGATCCATCTTTCGTATATCACTCGACCCGTCATCCGTTTTGTAACACCCCATTGGGTAACTGTTCAACAACCTAGTTTTCAAGCCATTCGGGCTTGTAAACTAGCCACCTTAAACTATTTGTCCTCACTTTGACTTAAAAGTGGAATGTCTTGTTGTTGTACTCAACTCATATGTATCCTTATAAACCATTCACATTACTACTCATATCTCAATGGGGATGAGGGTATTACATATTCCCTCACTCAAATAACGCAACGTCCTCATCTCAAGCCTAACATCCAAGTCCCATGGACCTCCTTGGTAGGTGTTGAGTAGTCCATCCAGACACGGTCCCGAGTCCGCTCTGATACCATTTGTAACACCTCATATGGACAACTGTTCAACAACCTAGTTTTCAAGCCATTCGGGCTTGAAAATTAGCCACCTTAAACAATTTGTCCTCACTTGGGCTTAAAAGTGGAAAACTTTGTTGTTGTACTCATATCCCAATGGGGATGGGGTATTACACATTTGAAGTTTACATCTTGTTTTATTTCAAGTAAACCAGCAAACCTTAAAGAATTAAAAAAACAAAAAAAGGTTTAGACTTATAATTTACGGTTTATTTTTATTTTCTCTTTCATACGGACAACACAACACTTTATATGTTAATTTTCTTATTGATATTTGTGGAATATTTTTATTATGTTGGAGTGAATATTCATAAAATATGGGGAAACTTCCCTTTAGCAATACAAAGAAATTTTATATTCATTATCTGTAACACCCCTATAATAATAAAACAACAGCGGAAAATAAACTAAAGGTGCTACAGACCATCGGGCTCCAAACACCCGGTACCAACCTCACCAATTACAACCTTTACAATTAACTAAGTTACGGTCTGAACTTCGAGAAAACTTAACAACATAACAATAAAACACATTCGCTCTCCACAAAACCTAGTCCCTCCAAACGCTCATTCTCTTCGTGGCCACCTGTAAATCAATTCGTACCTGCAAGATGAAACCAAGCAGCCCACCCCAAAAGGGGCGGGTCAGTTCCCTGGAATGGAACTGGTACAATTCTCCAAAACAAACTTATAAAACATAATTCTTCAAGATAAGCAGTAACATGAAAACAAACTCTTAAAAGTAAAACAGAGATAAAGCACTTCAAAACAATCAAGCTAAAGAGAAAGGAAAACAAGACAAAGATAAAGAACTTCCAAAACAAGTCATCCACTTAAGTAGTCACACCACATAGTTAGTAAGCATCAATTGTTGATGTTAGAACCATTCCCATTAGAGTAGAAAAACCAGATAGCCACAAAGGACTAGGAATGATAAGTAGATCCAAGAACCAAGAACTCGAGAGTGGAATAATTCAACTGGGAGAGATGGCCCCCACCGCCATCACGTCCTTTTAGGACAGGGGATATACAGCCCCTCACTGTTTATCACGTCCACTAAGGACAGGGGATATACAGCCCCTCACTGTTCATCACGTCCACTAAGGACAGGGGATATACAGCCCCTCCTGTTCATCACGTCCACTAAGGACAGGGGATATACAGCCCTTCACTGTCTATCACGTCCCTTTTTGGGACAGGGGATATACAGCCCCTCACTGTTAAATATCAATGCCCCTATGGGCGAGGGATATACAGCCCCCTACTGTTACCATTGAAGACGCGCGCACGTCGAAAGAAAGATTTCCAAGATTGACATTTTCCAAAAATCCCGCTAGATCACCAACTACCCAGAGCAATACCAAAACACTCAGTCCTACAGAGTGCAGAAGCGTAAACCCTAAGCAGCCAATGTCTAACGGGCAACCAAGTAGAAGAACCAATACCCAAGTGAGTTCCACATCCAAGGCTCAGTTAGTCACACAAGCTCAGTTAGTCACACAACACTCATTCTGAAACCCATTCAAGATCAGTTGGTGTTCCAAAACATTCCATAAATTTGTCACCAAAAGTATCTGAGTACGAGAAATCATACCTGGATAACGCTGTAGCAACTCTAGACAACTTGCGTAAATAATCAACAGTACTCTGAAGAATATTAAAGATAATCTATCATCAATAACTCATACCCTAAGTTAAACTTAAATAGATTCTTCATTCTCATTTCCAAACCTCGATCATCTTGTAAGCCCTTCGCTTAATTGTTAAGTATAGCCTTTGACTTGTTTTAGAATGTTGTATAGCCCAGGTTGTAAGATGAAGGAATGTATTCTTCTAACACTAGCTAATTTTTCCACTCTTATCCACTTTACTAATACTTAACCGTAATTCCCACATTAAGACCTTTATATCTTAAGTGTATTTTACATTACTCAATTAATCTTAGAATCTCAATAATACTCTTAAGTTCAATACCTTTATTCTTACTTTAGGACAGTCATCGTATTGTAACCTATGATGGATTTATCCTAGAATACTACTATTATTCCATAAGGTAATGATTAGGTATTTTATCAATATTTACTGGATAATCCATTGTGATTAAATTTTCCCCTTAACTTAACTAAGATCTACAACCTGTATATTGGAATTATAGTGTCGTAGATGCATTTCATTACAACCTCATTGATCTTAGAATTTAGAGACAACCACTAGACTCAATTACTTTATCTTTACTTTAGAATGACTTAATATTATAACCATTTAATTACCTTGTCTTAAGATGTTCAACTACTCTTCATCCCGAGACAACTATATTTTAATTAACTCAAACCCTTCCAACTCTTTTACTTAGTATCCACAAAGTATATTATTCGCTTAATTATACCTATATAATAAGGTGTTTTAAGATAACCCTTTTTATGTATCCTTACTCACATTTTTAATTTCCAAGTATTTAATTTTACACACATTCTCTCCATAGAGTATGTATAATCCTTTTGTACTAAATTTTAATAAACCTACGTCTTAAATACATTTTATATTACTTACAAGACCAAGGTTTCAAAGGAATAACTTATAATTATTTTTCCTTTATTGTATCTTAGGACAAACATTATATCTCGACATAAGGTAAAGTCTATCTAAGAACTAAATTCTGATTCATAAGTGAAATTGTTAATTATGTAATAAGACAACCCATTCTGAAAATCCCCATACCCTATATTCAAATGACCCACTAATTTTCCAGTGTTAAAAAGGTAAATCAATATCTCCTACATCACTTCATATTTCAATCAATAAAAATAAATCATTTCATAATATCTAACTATCCATTTCATCTAATCAAAGGCTTAAATTTTAAGTATCTAATTTCTATATAAACCTTCTATAAATTCTAACTACTAAATACATTACTTAATTATAAACTCACATCCTGAACATTGGTATTAAATGTATTTTATATGGCTTATCAAATTCTAAGAACGTAAGGATTATTATTTAGATTAATTCCCCAATCATAGTTTAATTTAGTTTTATATCATAATCCTTTTAATGATTTTATCACAAGATATTAAGTTATTACTCAATACTATAAATATTAAGAAATGATTAATCTAGACTTATTTATCCTCTTCACATTTAGATGTAAAAGTAACTCATTTACTTTATTATTGTTTATATATTAAGAACATTTAAATGTAAAAGTATTTCATTCATTTTATTACCAATTAAATAATAAGATCTATTTGTGTAACACTCTATGTAAACTAATTACAAATATTCCTAAACTTCAACTTATTAATTCCTTAACCCAATTATAGATTTACACTGTGGTCACCGACTAAATATATACATGTATTTTAATACCGTTAATATAAATCTTAGAAATCCAAGGGTAACTAAAAACTCAATTCATAACCATAAATTAATACCACCTCATATAGTATTCTATTATTAGTATTATGTAGAGGTTTTATTTTAACTCATTAATCCCTGCATATTATATTTTCTATAAGGTATTTTATTTCTTTTATTTATTTATTTATCGTATATATATATATCCTTCCTATTATATTTCTCACAAGGAATGTTATTTCCTTTATCTATTTTTATTGTATTTATATATATATATACATATACCTACATATATTAAGATTTATCCAGAACACTCTTTAAGAAATTCTATTGTATTTAATTATACCTAATATCTTGTAGACATATCCAAAACTTATTTATGGTTTATAAAATAAAGTATTTCCCTTAGTTTTAGTTACACATATTAGCTTCCATATTATATATAACAAATAAAGTGTAGTTTAGTTAAATTCCTTGATTCACTATAAGTTACTTCTTAATTCCCTTTTATAAATGCGTAAAAATAATATAAATATATATTTGTTCCTTAGTTTATTTAAAATGTTAACTCCCATATAATACAGTAAATAAAATGCAGGATAATTAAATTCCTTAATTTATATAAGTTCCTACTTAAGTAAGTAAATATACATATATGTAAATAATTTCATTGCTCTTAAAAACTAATACAAAAACATTTATAAACTTACTGTTATAAAATGTTAATTTAGTTCCCTTTATTTTCCCCAGCTTAAAAGTTAATTAACAAACCATACTTTAATTTTTGATTACATTAAAAACCTTATATTATAGGTTATTCTTACGAAAAACTCATAAACACAATTTTTAAAACCCTTTACCATTGCCCAAAAATTCCCAAATTTAATATACAGTAACTATAACATTTTAGACATATTATAAAATTTTATTTCATAAAAATATCTTCTTTATTTAACCGAATAATTCCAGAAAACCCGTAACTTGTAAAAATCATAACTTATGTTTAAAACTCCAAAACCATAATAATTTACATCAAAATAAACTATATTAAATAAGGAATCTATGGTTAAAATTTCAAGTCAAAATACATTCGGGAAGATATTTAAATTAACCCAACAAGTTAGAGCTATTTACTGAATTTTTATAGAAACTTTAATAACTTATAAACACCAGATCTAATCTTGACCGTTCAAATCCTTTAAAACGAAATCGACGGCTCCTGTACTCCTAGTTCATCAGCGAGTTCGATAAGGGGGGCGAGTACTAAATCGACGATTCCTCACAATCTACAGAAGGAAATCGAGTGATTTTTGTTTCTATGGTTTCGAAATTCAATTATGGTTCTAATGATACCAATTTCCCCAATTATAATGCACTATACGATGGAATTCGAGTTCAGTTCGAATGTTAGGGTTCTAAACGGTTTCCGAATTCAATTCTAACAATTTCTCTCAATCTAATGCATAATAGATGAAATTGATAGAGGGGTATGAACGGGAGTACAAAAACGAATGACAATGTCGGAGGAATTGATCAAAACTCACCGGAATTGCGCCAGCGAGGAGAAACGAATTCGTTTTGCTGGAAAATTGGTATTTTATATGCAGTTCGAGTTGCCTACTTCACGGACCAACTCGCACTAATTGAGAAGGGTTCAATCCACAAAACCTACCACATGTTAAAGTATACATGTAACTCTAAACATTGGAGAAAGAATCATTGAAAACGAAGAACTAGGGAGAAAGTTATGGATCCCGAAATATCTGAGTTTACCATATCGTTTCTGGAAAAATCTGGGCAAAACGCGACCAGATCAAGGTCGGAACTTTAGACGCCTATATCTTTTATATGATTGAGAATTAGCCTTGGTCGTAAACATGAAAGTTGTAGAGGGATTATAGCTCTTCAAAACGAGCTAAAGAACACGAATTTGGCCGAGAAACGAAGAAGTTATGGCAAGACGAAGTTTACCTGATTTCAGAGAAAACCAGAATTCTGGTTTACGAATTCGCAAGGTGGCAACTTTGGATCAATATTCCCGTCGATGTAGGATGAGTTAGAAGATGTATGAGTTATGTTTGGAAAGAGGAGATTAAGGAGAAGAGAATGCAAAAGACGGCACTCAAAATTCCAAACGAGGGGAAAGTTATGGGAGGTCGCAAGATAGGGCAACAAACTGATTTCTGTTGGCGAAAAACAAGGAGAAATTCGACTAAGTGTTGGGCGGCCTGTGATTGACTGACACGTGGCATCTCTTAAAATTTTGGCTCTAAACTTCAATCTATCATAACTTTGGCTAGGATGATCCGTTTTTGACGTTCTTTTTATCGATATTCATGGTTTTCCATAACCTATTTATTGGTATAGGTTTCATGACCTGGTTTGACCATTCTCAAAAAGTCAACTCTAGCAAGGCTTAATAAGCTTTAAGGTTTCTAGAATTTTATATTGACTTTCATATTTCAGAACAATGTTCCAACACTTCCCAAATCTTTATAATATATATGGAGTGTTTAATAATTTTCCCAAGATTTATTGACTTATAAATCTTATTATTAAATTCATAATACCATATAATAATGTATAATAATTAGGGTTAAATAGAAGAAACCCCTAAATAAATTTCACAACCCCATATAATAATTTACTATTCATAATTCCATATAATAATTTAATATTCATAATTCCATATAATAATTTAATATTCATAATTCCATATAATAATTTAATATTCATAATTCCATATAATAATTTAATACTTAATAGTATTATTAAAGGTTTATAAAAGAAATCCCCTAAATTAATTTAAATTAATTTAAATTAATTTAGGGGTATTTCATTATCATACTAAAAAGTTATTGCTTATGATATACAAATATTTCACCCAATTATCACCTGATCCATCCGAATCACCCACATATGACGGATTGGTAGATGACAACAAATGAAGAAATGGGGACTGGTGAATTGATGATGGATGACATATCCGGGTGACAGATGCAAATGATGCTTCACTCGACGCGGATCTACTATGAAGGTCATCACCTAAATTAAATTGTACAACAAATAAATAAATTATTTATATTTTAATGAACCATTTATGCGCCAAAATAAGTGTTTAGGTGTTTAACTATAATGCTTAGCGTTAATTAGAATATGTAGAGCTCAGCGGGCTTGGAAGACAGTGATAAGACCAACAAACTATACCTATTGATTTACAGCTATAAGCAATGATGCAATGGATAATGACTAAAACAACATTGAGCTCCTCCAACTCATCAATCCGAACTAAGACCGACCAAAACAACCTTGAAAGTACTGAAGTAGCCACATCATAGCAAACCATTAAACCTAAACATACTTTCAAAGCCTTCTTGATAACTACCCTAAAGTGCAATATAGTAGGTGATAAACAAGCTAATCTGTAGAGTTCAGAAAGCATATTTATACATAACCCATAATAGATATTGCCTACTACTGAACTAGCCAAGCGACCTTTCAAAATAGTGTAGCATATGCCGAAAACATGCATACGGTCACGTAAGAGCTACACCAATCCTTGCGACCACGAAACCTTAAACTCATTTTTCTTGGCAACTCCCAGGATCAGGAGTTGCCGCTGCAATAGAGGAATTCCTAATAGTGATCAGGCTCTCTTTGATGAACCAAGTCCACCACCAAACTAGGTTCCTTTTTTGACCGAACTGTTTAACCTTCTTGACATTGGGACCAGACTTGTAGATGGTCCAGACTTCCTCAAGCGTACCCTCATTGTTAATTCGATCAAAGTTTCACTTTTTCCCACCTGCACCAGTCAGTGCTCTTCGATCTTCATAAAGTATGGAATGTCTCGCAGCTCTGCTACATCAACATCTGAAGTCTCCTCTGGTTCAAATGCTTCACCTGTATCAGGTAAATGAACCAACCCCCATCCTCGATTCTTCATGACATTCACAATCGTGACTCCAAATGGAAGGTCCTACCCCTGTTGTCGATGTCTTTCCCGCCACTCCGCAAATGTACTTCCATACCTCACTATTATCTTAATTTGACACCTTCCGCCCAAAGCGCATTCATGAAGCTTGCAACCAAGGCCCATAAGGAAAACACCTGTCACAATGCTTCGTGTGATCGGAGCACCCTTTCATCATTGCATGGAACAAACCACACCGAAAACAAAACACGGACATTCTTTCATAAGTAAATCGTAACACCAACTCAACGACTCCATCGAACAAGATGGTAACACTAAGTACAAGCTTATAGATATCAAACAACACTTTATACACATATATTCACCCCCAATCCTATATCATCTTCCCCATACTCCACAAATTCCCCAAATCAGCTACCTAGTCGTACAAAAATTTGTACTGTAAAAGAAAGGGGACATCATGAACTCTTACCCATATAGGAATCGATCGGAACTTATGGTCCTTTGAGGCTTTGTTTTTGTTGATCTGTTGAAACACCAAAAGGGAACTATTGAAGGACTAGGGACCTCGCTTCAATACTGTATGCATCAATCTACTTTCTCAAAACAAGAACAATTTTTGCCAGCTATTCGAACTTTAAGATCACAATCTAACTGCCAGATTCAGCCTAGAGTATTTTCCATTGCTCTAACATCGGTACTTTTTTAGGAGAAGAGTTTACAAAGCAAGCCATGGTCAAAAGGGAGGGTTTGACTCGCATCAACTCCCTTCTCCTTCGTAAGCCACAGTTTCGCACATCGAGAGGCTAGTTTGATGTCTACCGAGATATGCACAGATGGATCAACCATTTGTTACCAAATTAGGAAGAGATAGAGGAGATAAGGAATAAAGAGAGGAAGCCATTGCCCAGAGGAAGAGGGAGATGAGAAGGGAAATGCAAAAGAGTTAGAGACGTAGCCCATTCCCACATGCAACACAAATGATTATAGTAACCATTCTCAAGACAAGCAACACTTTGGTTTTAGCACACACACATAATTTCAACGGTGGGAGTCATGGAAGTCTGGACAGAGGATTTGGGCGAGCGGGCGGTGCCGGTACCCAAAGTGCACGAACTAGACCGGATAAAGCAGGAAGAAGGTAGAAGCGCAACCGTCGGCTCCTTTCCACCTGAGCAGGCACATGACCATACTGTTGCCATAAGTCCAAGCACACAGACATTCATGACCGCGAGTGAGGAATTACAGAAGGGTGGACCCTAAGAAAAGCTGCACTAATGGACCACATGGAGGAATTAATGAGCATAATTAAGGATTGTTGAGGTTGGGATTAGAGAGGCAGCGAGGGGCAGTATTGAGAAGGAACGAAACGGCGGTAGTTTTTGGGGGCGGTGGACCCGAAGCCAGTAACATTAATGAACATAAATATGATTATATCATTAATCCCTTTGCCTCCCAAAATTCCCAGACAGCTATGATTATGGAAGAATCGGAGGACTCGCCCCATATCAGAGTCGGAGTCGTGGACATCCCAACGATGGGGTTTCCTTCTCCAATAGAGGCGGACTCCCTAAAACAGATTAATCTCAAAGTAATATTGTCACCTGATGAAACGGGGCCGAGTGTACCCAGCAAACTGTTGTGATCCGGGAGAAGGGTGAACTATAAAAACAATCAATTTCAATTGAAGCGCGACGATGTTTTTAGTATGGGCAACAATTACGCATCATCTGTCCCTTTCTTAATAAATCTCTAGCAAACATAGAGAGAATTTTAAAGCAGCAAAGAAACAGACGGAAAAGCAGCAATGGTAATGGGAATAACATTTCACAATGTAAGAGGAACAAGAAAGGCGGAGAAAAGGGCGTCATTAAAGAAGGACATTCGTAGAACACAAACACCTCTGATAGGTCTCCTAGAGACCCATCACACTAAATCCTGCAATAAGAAACGCAACCTCTAGGGAGCGGGCAAGACAACAGAATGGGCAGAGGTGTTTGCGGAGGCCAGTCTGGTGGCCTGATTTTCGCCTAGTCCCCAAACGAAATTGCAGTACAAATAAGAGATAGGAGCAGTGGATGGATAGTAGTAGAGGTGAATCTAACCTCGCAACAATTCAGAGCTATATAATAGGATTTGTGTATGGACATACAAATCATGGAGGCCGAAGAGGGATGTACTAGGAACTGCAAAACTTTTACGGTAGGGTGAATTTACCAATACTGGTGATGGGAGATTTTAATGAAGTTCGACAAGGGGATGATGGAAGAGTAGGGTGTGCAGCCAATGATATAACCTTCGATGTGAAGTACCGCTGTGACGTTTTGCGGTCCACAATATATGCGAACCCACATCAAAATCAGAGAATCGAAGAGGCAAACGTATGCTGGACAAGTAGTTATGGCCGGCGAAGAAGATAACTAGCGCCTTGTGAATATATGAGTATATGAGCTTTGAGAATCGATGAGTTTACTGCTAATTAAGTCTCGAAAAATCTCAAGTCTTATTATAGGTAAATGCTTGTAGTAGTTGTGGGCAAAATAGTAGTTAAGTTTTAAACTATCTTGCTACTTATGAGCAGTGTGAACCCAATCATTGTAGTACAACAAGGTCGTATCCACAGAGACTTTGCAACTATCTAATTAATTATCAAGTTAGTAAATGTACAAGAAGATAAATAAAAGTGCATAAAATGTAAATTGGGGGTTTAGCCAGTGGCAATCTTGGTGTTGGGAAAAAAAAAAATTAAAAGCTTAAATAAAATTGTAGTGTATTGAATGGATGGAAAGTGTGCTAAGGAAGGTGGAATCGCCCAAGTATATTTCAGACATTAATCATAATCCTAATTTGCTCTATTTGTCTGTTTAAGAATTTATCTTGTGGCCTTCTAAATCATAGATAAGGTCAACTCTTAATTAATTCAATAGACTTTTTACAATCAGAAAAAGTCTAAAATCATTAATTAGCATTAAGCAAGAATTCTTTTAATAACAGCGATGGATTTTATCTGCTAATCAAGGAGATAATATCTAACGTTTGTCTCTCTTTGTGTGGTCTATTCTCAGATTTACAAAATCATTGAAATAAGAGAAACCGTAAATACGTAAAAATGATCAGTTCTTAAGCATTTAATAATTTAGAGAGACAGAACAAATATTTATAAGCAAACTTGGTATTATAAATAAGTCTGAATTATTTGGGGTTAAACACCCATCCTAAGCACAAATATAAAATTACTCAGACATTAACACGAATGAAAATAAAATAAAGATAGAAGTAGCCATTATTTTGGAGACTGTTGGAGGAGACGGGAGTGCGGCTCGCTCTTGCTCCATCTGCTTCTCCTCTTCTTCTCTCTATCCTGCTTCTGCCGAGTGGTGGATGAAGAAGAATGAAAATAAAATGGAGAAGTGGGAGATAAGAGGATGGAATGGATCGTAGGTGTGGTTTGTGTTGTGGTCGATGGTCGTGGTTTGATGAACGGTGGTTGATGGTCTTTGGATTCTGAGGAAGGGATGATTCATTGAGCAGAAGGAGCGTGGGTTTTGTAGAAGAAAGGAGGAAGAAGAAGACATGCTGAAGACAGGCTGGAACACGCGTGAGCAATTTAAGGAGTGCGCCGGTGCCTGATATTGCCGATGGAGTAGATAGATATGTTTGCAGGCGCCGCAGGAAAAATGAGGAAGACGGCCGGCACGTCAATTATTCTGGATCTGGGTTGCACCTCTATTTGTTGTCCGGTCATTTTTTATCGGACATGTTTATCTCTTGTCCGGTTAAAAATTCCACGGACATGCTTGTTTTGTGTCCGCCCTTATTTCCACGGACGGATTCTTTATTTTGGCACGTCCAAACCAGTGTCCGGACCAGCCTGGTTCGGACGCGCTGTGATTTCCTGCGGAGAATGATTTGCGTCTGCCTTATTTCCACGGACATACCACGGTCACAATTCCCCTTGTCCGGCCTTTTCTCCTCGGACAACACACGGACGCCATCCTGGACTGTCCGAACCACCGTCCGGACCGACCTGTTCGGACGAAACTTAGTTTGCTTCCAAATTTTCGTTTCAGCTCCGATTTGAGATCCGTTTGCGCCTATGCCTTCGTCTCTTCGTCTACTTTGCTCCTAGCTTGGTTTTCCTCATGTTTAACCAATAAATCTGTAAGATAATCAATAAAACATAAACTAGAGGAAAACTAACCAAAGTGGAGAAATGAGCAAGAAAAGTACTAATATAATATATGAAATATACCCTTAAAACATGCTCATTTTAGTTTCTGGCTAAGGACATTCCTCAACTGTTTAGACCGTTTTTGGTCATATCATTGCTACATTTGTAGCCCCTTATAAAAAAAAGAGTTTCGTAGCGAAACCGGAGACAAAACTAAGATTATGAGACTTTCTTAGGAAAGAGTCTATAGCATAGACTTGTAGTAGTTGTTGTCCTTACATTATACTAGTCCATTTATGCGCGCAGCTACTAGCTAGCTAGCTTGGGAGAAGAAGGCTATGCTATTGACAAATTGAGATATTCATGAGAAACTCTTGATTATGGTAAATTTTAACACTTACAATATAAACATCATAATCCAACACGTACTTTTAAGAAAGACACATATAATTCCGGCCGGAACTGACAAAACATTAGTATAACAAACATTAATCATTCGTTGCTTCTTCTCCATCCTAAACACAAGTTGAAACCACATGAACCGGGACAGATACAAAACACATCAATTATTCTTCATTAAATTAAATGTGGAATATTAATTAATACTCCACTACATGTTGTGTCCGGTCATCATCATCGACCACCGACCACAATCTGATACTATCTCCATTCCGAGCGGAGCAATTACCACGGACCTCACCCTGCGTTCCAGTCAATACACTGAGCTGACCCATCTTAACCATAGCTCCACAAACTTTTCAAAGAACAAGGTCTGATTAACAGCAAAGCTAGTAACTATCCCTCTCGCTCTTATCAACATACAGGTCTTGGTCAGAGGTGAATAGCCCCTGTCTGTTCATGAGGTCAACGTAGTACTTGTTGTCAAACCGGTTTGGGGAGCGGAGGTCGAGATTTGTGGTGGCGTTGGTGGTGGCTGTGGGGCAAGTGAGTTTGAGATTGTTGGCGAATGTTTTGTCCATGGTTGTGTCTTGGGTTGGGTATAGTCGATCTGTGAAGGAAGTACAGTGGCCTTTTCCGATTGTATGGCCACCGGAGAGAGCAACGACGTCGGTTGGTGTGAAGGTTTTTGGGATAGGGAGTCGAGGATGACGGTGGCGTTGCTTGATGGTGCTGGGAGATTCTGAAGTGTTGCTGCTTGTGTTGCGAAGTTGAGGCCGTCTCTTCGCCCAGGGGGATGTCGTAGTATGGTCCACCAGACTGGAAAAAAATAAAATTAAGTGAACATTTGCATGATTAGATGTGTTAAGCTTGTATATATAATTCCTTTGATGATATACGGTAATACTATGTTAATATAGTACGGTATACCAAGTAGACGGAATCACGGGCGGCGAGGGCGGTGATATCGGCACAGGATACCACTTGGCCACACTGTTTATGTACAATCCGACGGAGCTCTTCAATGATCTTAAATGCCTGAGCCCTCAAGCTGAGATTCGGTGGCGCCGATTTCTCGCTCGGTCCGCTGGCTGAACCGTCTAGCAGGACGGACCCATCACATCCCTGAAAATTCCACGTACGTTTTATATTACCAACACAGCAACACTATTATTATTTCAGATTTTTTTTGGCTTCATTATTGGAAAATGAAAGAATTCACTTCATCATAATTAAATACTCACGCGTATAAATATATAATATTTTATGATATTTGTCTTCCCTTTATAAGAAAAAAACTCATGCGCGATATCGATATTCGATAGTAGAGACCAGAACTGAATTATAATATATATAATATATAATAGTATATGATCATCAATAGGAAAAATATTAACATGGTAGTAAAGTATTACTTACTTGGACAAAGCAGTCATGGAAGTGAAGACGGAGCAGGCCTGCAGCTTGGCCGACATCGTTTTGAACACTGTCTTGAGGTAGTTTCGGACCACGGCTTCGACCTCCGGACAGCTGGATTGGTAAAACGTCCACGACAGCCCAGACACTACTGGCGGCGCTGCCGTTGCTTCTGCCTGGGAAATAGAAACCGCCGCCGCGGAGCAGACGAGGAGCAGGAGGACTGAAAGAGACAACCTGGACGAGAATAATGACGCTACTACTCTTCCATATCGTGTTTTTCTTTTCTACGTGTTTAGTTTAATTGGGGTTTGAAGAGGATGCGTTGGTAGCGTGTGGCTGATCCATATATATATATATATACTAGCTAGTATATGGAAAGATGAGGACTCGTGGGTCAATATTTTCATGATATCTAATTATTGCTATATACTCCCTTACTCCTAAATAACTTGATTTTAATATTTAATATATAAAATAAAATGATTTTAAATATTTTTTAATAATAAATTATATATTACAAATAATTTTATAAATTATTATTTATAAGTTAAAAAAAACATGTCATAAATTAAACGACAATTCATAGAGAGGGAGAGAGTATATGCTATGGGTCGTTTGGTACAGCTGTTGGGGGCTTGCTGCTTATTGATGGAAATTAGAATGTCTGCTGATGGTTTACAAAAGTGACACTGCTGGTTTTATTTTGGATTGTTAAAAAGTAGAGGGGAAATGAGAAGCTGTCATGATGATTTAAAAGCTGTCAGCTGCTGTTTGGTGGAAACTGCTGATTTTAAAATTAGAGTTGTCCTGCTGGAAGCTTGAGAAATGTGTCCCCAAACGACCACCATTTTCCTCCTTCACCTCTGCAACTTTGAATAGTCTCAATGGATAGAGCCAGGGTTGGCGTGTGTGTGCATGGCGGGCCCATACCTTACTATCTACCACATTTATTCATTTTAATTGTTAAATCACGTGGTTGGTTATTGTTTGACAAAATTAATAAATTGGTCTGACTAAGATATCTACATACAACGATAAGAAAAGTAAAAACAAATGAAAATGGAAATGTATGATCAATACAATATAGCAGTCTTATCAGATTAGATTCATTATAATTTTGTATCAATTGTTTTAAGATAATGAAAGTTTCTGGCCATAGTATATTTAAATTCCGCTAAAGTTTTGCACTTCTAAAAACATCGGTGGTGGAGTGATATCCTAGAATCAGAGATCATAATTTAAAACTTACCTACTATATCATATTGTGAGAAAGATTCATTTACAATCGAAGAAATCTCTCATGAACACATACACTTGAACACTTCCATTATAGTAATTTGACATCGTTGGAGGATGAGTATATTGAAAAAACAAAAACAAAACAAGAGATTAGTAATAATAGCTCCACCAGGGTAGGAGGCCGGAGTAGCACACAACATAATCCATAAAAATGATAAATGAGTTGAGAGATTGTACATAATTGTTATTCCCCAAATTCTCAAAACTGACACATATAATAATTAAAGCATAAGTTGGCTACTAGCACTTTTTAGGGACAATGATATATCGTTACCACCTTGTTTCAAAAGATGATGATAGCACGCGCCCCCTTGATGCCTAAGTTAATTTTTAATATTTTCCTGTTTATAATGCATATTCTTCATCATTAAGCGCTTGCGTTGCGTCTAGGGACTTGACATTTTAAAGTAGTTATTGTTTGCTTTGTGCTCAATGCTTTCGGCTAGCTTCTTTATTTTTCTTTATATGGCGTTTTGATATATCTAGGAGATGGTTATACTTTGGTTTTCAGGGCGTGATAGTGGACAGATAAGTTATACTTGTTGTCATTCTACAAAACTGTACATTAGATTTCACCTCATACAGTAAAAGGTTTGTGATAAGAATTACAATTATTACGATTTACACAATTGTTTTTGCTCGAGCTTGTCCACAATCACAAAGAGCATAGAGATGTGCGGATACAACAATAACATGGCGTCCAATGTACCCATCTCCCGGCTGCCCGTCCAGCCGGTGGCCATTCCTGGGTCCAACCTGCCGAATGGTGTACTACCTCAGTCCCGATGTCTTGTTTATTTTGGCGTTTTTCCATTTTAATATTAAACATATTAGATAAATTAATTTTATAAAATTAATTTTTGTAATGTATAGTTATCACCTGGCTACTACAAAACTTAGTAAAATTATATCATTTTAATGTTAATATTAAAGTGACAGTCCAAATAGTAAACAGGACGGTCAAGAAGGGACGAGTATGAAGTGCATGGACACTAACCAAGTCCCACCCTCTTGTTCGAGCTTATCCATTTTGTTTTTGTTTTGGAAAGAAAGAGCTTACCCACTTTGTTTTATCGTTAACTTTTTTGTATAAATGGCCTGTACTTAAAGACAGCTAAGAGAAGCAAGACTGTCCGAGATATCAAGACTGAATGAATAATCAATCTAGTTTAATCATAATAATATAGCTTACACAATGTCAATATATAATTTGTCCAATCCATAATAAAGTCCATCCTGAACCACATGTCATCTCTTTATTTGTTAACTAAGGTAACTTTCTAACCAAAGCTAGCTGTATCACAAACGCAACATATGTGTTGGAGATCAAGTGTGAGTCCCGCATTGAAAAATTATGTAGCTAGCAAGTAGCTTATATAGCCTAGAGCTACTCCACCTAATGTCAATTGGTTTTAGGATGGAACTCATGGGTTATTGGGCCATGCTAGTCTATATGGGTATTTTATATAATTCCCTCTGTTGGGCCTATTCTTCCTCCCACAATATTTTTAACATGGTATCAGAGCGCGGGTTCGCCTGGGTAATGCACCAAACAGGGTGCAATGTGGGAGACCGCACATGTAACTGTGACAACTCCAGCACCGACAAAAAGAAAAGATGGTTAACTCTCTGCACTTAGTCCTAAAACAAAAGGGGCTTTAAGTGCTGATTCATGACGAAAGAGTGAAGTCCGCCAACATGATTGCCGCTGGATAACTTGATTGCTCTAAAATTGCAAATTTCTTGCCCTCGTGCCTAAAGACCCATCGCTCGTTTGACCCATGCGCTTCATCTCATCGAGTGTAATCTGGATACGAGTGTTTGTAACATGATAAAGCCATCATTTCCTCTTCAGTCGGTGCAATATGGCTTCAGAGCTTTCAAGGCCCGTTCGAACTTTTATGTGATACGCAGGTTTAACTGCGAAAAAAAGCTATTCATAGTTAACTTATTCTGAGTTGACATGTGTTATGTGATTATAATTACATCCATTAATAAATGGACAAGTAGCTTGCTGAATTCAGAGGAAGGAGATTAATCTCCAAAACGCTCCCAACGAACGCGCTCTAATTACCATGTGTTGTTTCGTTGAGAGGGTTGGGTTGTCCAGAGCGTGGTGGACTTGCTTCTCGAATTGGTGAGGAGCTGTACGGATTCGAGTGCTTGGATCTTCTCCATTGGCCAGGTTGTTGGCGGTTTGGGGGAAAGGTCTTCTAGGTCTGACTGTTTGGGCATCAACTTGGTGGCCATTTATAATATTATTACGGGATTATCCAATTCTCTTCAATTATTATTATTTTTCTATATATGTTTTATTTTATTGTTGTTAGATTTTTGGTTTTTGTTAATGTTATGTCAAGGAGTTTGAATAAATGTCTTTCATTCTACCACTATATATGTCAATGAGATGACAAATGTGTTTCATTTTCATTGTTATGTCTAAAAGTACATCTTATATATAAACAACATCAAACTAACTATCTTTCTAAATGATGAGCTATATACCTCTAGTTAGGGTTGTCAATTATGGGTTGTGATTGGGTTGAATTTAACCCGAACCCGACCTACTCATATTTCACCTCAACTAGAAACTGACCTAAAATCTGAAATAGGTTATGATTTATCAATCCAAAACCAATTCGACGATTCAAAATTGACCGGAAATCAACCCAAAATTAAAAATATTATACTATCAATACAAATTCTGCATAAAATCACCAAGGCAACATAACATCATATAAAACCATCAAACATAAATGGTTACATGATTAATATATTTAAGGTTATAATGTATAACTATAAGAATATATATATTTTATTTTCTTTAAATATTTTCAGATTACGGGTTAAAATCAAGATGATAAATTAAATCTAAAACTGACCCGAGCATTTAGTGACCCAATCCAACCTGTCCCAAAAATACTTTCAGATTGAAAATTGTAATCCAAACCCACGATTTAACGTCTCGATTTGAAGTCGGATTTTGAGTTCCTATTAAGATTGACAGCTAGCTCGCCCACATTATTGGCAGACCTTTCTTTTCAATCACGTACGTGTGTATCCAGAGAGCTTTTACATAATAATAAATACTACCTCCTCTGTCATAAGTGTTCTGTTTACTTTTTGATACGTTTTTCCACTTTAATATTAAACATATATGATAAGAAAAATTATTTTAAAAATTAAATTGATAATATATAGTTTTTCACATAAAATATTCTATTCTAAAACATAGATTTATAAAAATATATTCTCTTATATATTAAATATTAAAGTCAAACGACACATCCAATATAAACTGGACGGCAAGGTGGGACGGGGAATACTTAAATACGTTAACTAAGGTCGGGAGGGAGTGAGTACTAAATAGCATTCCTCTTGTTAATTAATATCTGTCGTTTGAGGATGTGATTCTTGTTCAAAAATACATGGCATTCTAACTTTTGACACACTTTTTCCACTTTTGTAACCCTACTATTCAACACAGTAATTATTATCTACATAGAAAAGTAAAAAATAGGGGTACATGCATCATTTTTCTACTTTCTTAATAAGTTTACAAGTTTCTAAAATGACAGTTATTGTTGAACGGAGGGAGAGTAGTATTTAATGAATTAAAGGGTAAAATCAAAGATGCGGTAGGTGCAGTTTAGGTAATGGTAGGAAGAAGGAGAATTATGGTCTCTATTTTCAAAAGAGAGATAGGGAGATGTAGACATTAGCAGAAACGTGTAAAATAAACAATCAACTGTTGGAAAAGTAAAAACGCACTCCAAGAGCTTTGAAATTTCGAGGCTGCTATACTGTTATTGGACGTTGGCTACAGCTACTTTGCATGAAAAAGGCGAAAAAGTCATGATAAAAGCATTCTGGGGTTTCTTTTGAAAGGAAAAAGCATTCTGGAGTATGTCCAATGAATTTGCTCGGTTTTAATGATGGTCCGTCCAAGGAAATTTGGACGCTCTCTGCTTCTAGCACATACATTTATGAGGAGAAGACAATTGTTCTGCTTTTCTCAAGTTGGGGATATTTGAGGTGTCGAGATTCTTTTGTGTTCTAATATCGTGGGTTTGGGGGAGCCGCCGCGTACGACCTACTCAAATGGCTGTTTGTTCCAAGACCTTACCGAGTGTTTTTTTTTTCTAATTAAAAAAGAAAAAAACAAAATCCTAAAGCCTGTCTTTTTTTGGTTTGTAAGAGATGAAAAAGCAAGGGATGAACTGACCAGTGGAAATAGAAACCCATCTTTTTTTCACGACGTATCAACAACAAATGTATGAATTTAGTCCATTCGTTTTTTAAATAATAGTTATTTATAATATTTATATTTTTTATATTTTAAAAAGAGTATAAATTTATTTTAATTACATAATTTCATAACAAACCTGTCATTTATTTTGAAATAATATTTCTATAATAACATTTTTTACTTAATTTAAAAAAAATTTGACTACAAATTAAAGCCTATGATTGCATGTTTATGTTATAGTGCTAATATCTTACTGCAAAAAAAAAAAGTGTGACTACGAATTCTAAAGTCTATGATCGTATATATGTTGATTTTAGTTAGATTTTACTGTTATGTATTACTTTATTGTTTTCGTTTAATTTATTTATAAAAGTAGCATAAACTAATAATTAGAGTTATATATATAATGTTTTGTAGTATTGCATTTTGTCCAAGAAAGTCCACAAATAGTTACAAATGTTAATGGTTAAAACATAAATGAAGTTAATTAGGAGTATTAAATGAATTGGGTTTGACTGCAATCATCAGCTGTCTTGTATTATGTGTCATTTGACCTATTTATAGTAGACATAAAACTGTACATTGGACTTTACAAAAGGCTGTCATAAAAGGCTGGTCTACTAAAGAGACATGTATGGCTTGGGCCTGTTTTGGATAAGTAAAGAAATGGGTTGGGTTTACCAATAAGAAAAGCAGTAACTAGACTCATTTTCTGTTATCCCCCTACGGGTCAATGGTACTGGTAATTGGTACCTTTGACCGAAGATTAAGAAAAAATGATGGAGTTAGGGCTTAGTTAAACAGTCTGCAAGTTGTTGAGAAGTAGAGCCATATTCAATCTTCAGACTCCCGTTGTAAACCCTTTCTCGCACAAAATGATAGTCCAAAGTCAAATGGTTTACCTACCCTGCTATGCGAAACGGGATTAGAAGCTAAGAATGTAGCTCCCAAATTATCACAATGAACAACTGAAGGAGGAGAGAGTTAACCCTAATTCAGAGATTAGGGTTTGCAACCAAAGGCTTCTGCCATCCCGCTTGCTAAGGCCTTGTACTCCGCCTTCGTTGAAGATTGAGAGACAGTGTTTGTTTCTTCGATGACCAAGAGAGGAGATGCGGTCCCAAGAACACCATGTAACCGGAGGTGGATTCACAGTCCAAGATATTTCCTCCCCAGTCCGCATCTGTAAGACTCAAAGAGGACCCGCTTGATTAGCAGCAAAGAAAAGCCCATAATCTTTGGTATGATTTAGATAACGTAAAATTCTTTTTACAGCTTTCCAATGATGCTCTCTTGGTTGATGCATGTGTTGACATACCTGGTTAATAGAGTAGCTGATATTTGGCCATCTAAAAGATAGGTACTGTAGACTACCCACAAAACTACGATAGACATTAGGATTCGAAAGAAGAGGAGAATCAACATATTTTTGGTTTCAGACACGGCCATGGGAGTAGAGATAGGCTTAGACTGCAACATATTGGCCTTTTGTAGAAGATCTAAGATATACTGCTTTTGGCATAAGAGCATTCCTTTAGTGGGTTCTTGAAATACCCCAAACTTATTAAACATGGATTAAATATTTAATCACTTAATATTAAGGCCTAAACATGCCTTATAAGTCAACTGAGAACAACAGTGGTCAACATAAAACAAGATGTTGCACCCTTTGACTGTTAAGGGTAAATAAATACCCAAACGAACTTCTTAGGACCTAAAAATTTGTCCTAAGTCTATTAACATAATATTAAATATATTATAATGTTGGACAACACTCCAACACAAAGAACAAGCACTTTCATGCTTCAAGGTCAAATAGAGCAAAAAGGTGCTCTAAGAAACCTTAAAAATCTAATGACCTCTAAATGACCTAAAATTGGATACCATGATTAAATATCATGTAAGGGACACAACAAACCGTTTTCAAAGAAAACCAAGCTCAGAAACACCTGGCGACACAAAATGTGCACTAAAACTCCTTAAAGCACGTTTTGTGTAATTGCCTTCTAAATTGGTTTTAAATGAGCTAAAAGGTTATAAATACCTTTAAATATAATAAAATATCATATTATATGATATTAGGAATTTAATTCCAGAAATTTACGAATTTTTACAAATTTAATATTTAATATTAATATTAATAAACCCTAAAGTGGGGCCGTTTGGGTCAACATTGACTAAGTTGGTCAATGTTGACCATTGACCACGAAATGGACTACATAAATCAGATAATTAAGTCTCTTAAAATACCAAGAGACAAGAGACATGTGACAATTAAATATATGCTCTTACTTTTACATAAAATAATAAAAGGACATACTTTACCTTATAAAAAAAAGGTGGGTTCCACTTACCTTACCCCATGTGAGAGCCAGCCGATTTGGAGCCTCCATTTGCTCCTCTTTTCCCTTGTATTTCGTGGCTCCCAAGCAGTACAAGACAAGGCAAGATGAGTCACCTTTCACTTTTGCTAAAAGTCACATTATTATCTCATTTTTGATTCAAATTTGAATCAATCATGCCCTACCTTTGCCAATCAAGGACGGCTGCCCTTGTCATTGTCTCCTCCTTGTCTCCACCGAAATTACTCATCAATTATCAATTGCAATCAAACTTGATGAGTCACCAATTCAATAATGACATAAAATATTCAAAAAAAGTGCTTTAAGGCAATAATAGGTCTTCCTCCTTCATTCCTCTCTTCAGCCGAGATGTTCACTCCTTGAGCTCTCTCTGGCTCCCCTCCACCGTAGGTAAGAGTTCCAAGCACCATTGATGAGGTTTCAAGCTCTAGGTAAGCTCTTAAGGCATAAAAATGCCCATTTTCTTCATCTTTCCTTCCTTTTTCGATATTGATCTACACACTCCACCTTTTCTATACATCTATGTAGAGTGATTTTGAGGTTAGAGGAAGTGTTGGTTTCGTACATAACCAGATCTAAGGAGGAAAGTTCAAGTCTTGACCATTTAAGGTAAAAATGTGCTTTAAGCTCATAACTTTTGATTCCCTTCAAGTTCGGCTGTGAAACTTTGGTCATAGCCTCATCTTCTTCTCCTTTTCATGTGAAATCTGTTGGTTAGCCATTTGGAGCAAGGGTGGCCGATATCCCAAGGAAATACCCTCTTTTAAAGGCATTTTTCCAAGGTAAAACCTAATAACAAGGTAGCTTGTTGAGATCTAGCTATTTCCTATGTCAATATGGTGGATCTAACACCTTGTGGTGTGTTTGATTCAGGTCGAAACCATCTTGAACTCTCCTTTCACTCTTAAGGTAATTTTTGCCTTAAATCTTACATTAAATTACTTCTTATGGTTAGATCTTGCTTGGAGACTACTAGGCCTTGTTTTCTGTTTGAAAACATGTAAACAAGCTGTGGATAATTTCTACTTAAGGTGGCCGAACCAAACAAGGATTTCCTAAGCTAAATCAAGGTATAAATCACTTAAACATTAACTTTGCTAAGTTAAAAATGTTCTAGGCTAATTCTAATACTATTGTCGTGAGTGAAGAGGTGAAATAAGGTCTTGTTTGACCTTAAAATGTTTAAGAATGGTTTAATAAATTTTATAACTAATTAAACAAGCATAAGTGTCAAATTTAAGACATTATGTGGAAGTTTGGTAATTATACAAAGAATCTATGGTGAGGCCAAAATTTATATGTATTTTGGGACATTTATGTGTAATTTATTTTGTGAGGCAAATGTTGTAATAAGGCCATGTATCTTAGGCCATTTTATTTATGCATTACAAGTTTTTATTTAAGTTTAGGTGATATTCTATCATTACCGAAAAGAAGTGGGTCTTAGATGTAATTAAATTAAATTTGGGGCTTTAGAATAATAAGGCCGAAAATTAGAGGTAAAAGGAGTTAAAAATAAAGTTTATAAGATTTTATAAAGTTTTGGGGTTGAATGGTGATTTCTAGAAAGTTTGGGTGCAAACCGTAATTATTAGGAATTAATGGTCAATGAAATATTAAGGAGGTCAACATTGACCATATGCTAGGTTTTGATCAAAATAAATAAGTTAGATAACTTATTTAAGGTTTTATAATAAGTTATGTATTTAATGGTAATATTTTTATAACATATGTGGTAAATATGTTATTACCAAAAATAAAGGGTGTACAATGGTATTTTAAACACCCATGGGCTATTAGGAATTTTTAGGAATTTATTTGATGGATTTTGGAATTAAAATGAACTATATATGTATATAATATATAGTTATTATGTCATTATGACACTTTGGAGAAAAATAGATGGTGGAATGGTAAATATCGAAAGTATATGGGTTAATAAGGATAATTATAACCCTTTGGTGGAATTTGGTGATTTTAGAGTTATTAGAGAATTTAATAAGTTATGTGTATAATATAGTTTTAATGATATGGTAAACTATATGTTATAATAGGGCCAAATGACAATTATAGAATAGCACAAGGGCTGTTCGGAATTTACAAAAAATAACCATAGGTTATACTCTTTTTATAGTTAGAAATGTTATATTAATGGTATATATAACATGGTAAAAAAAAGAAAGGGGTGATTTGTAAATAAAGGAAACTATGGTTTATGGAAAAGAATAAGATTTTCTTATGGTGCCTAAGAGGCAATAATAATAGTTTTGTATAAAGACTATAGGTTATAAGTTAAGGGAATAAAAATATCACATAGTATGGTATTAGTATATGGTATAACATTACATAATGTTATGTGGTCAAAACGGAATTTAAATTAAGTTAAGGGCTATACTGAGTTAATAAGAGTTGAGAGATGAATTTTAGACTAAGGTCTATAATGTTATAAATGTTATGACAATGATATGGTTTAGATGAAATTAATATAAGGAAGGGTACTCACATAAAATAATGTGACAAACTATAAATAAATGAGATTTATAAACTAAGGTATTTATGGAATAAACCTTAGGAGTTGTAAATGTATACCATAAAATGTTACATAATATTAGGATAACAATCTTAATATAAGTTGTACAATACAATACAACTAATGGGAATAATCATCTAACATAAGATGATAAAATGTAACATAAATACAAGAGTTATGAAACTCATGGGAATTACCTACGTGGTAAATATATACATACATAAGATAATGTATATAAGGTGGATATGTCTCTTGGTTGGAAACCATATGATTAATGGTGGTGATTATTTAAAAAAATGTATATAGTCATGAACTATAAGTTATGAGTTTGGTGGATACAAACAAAAAATAATATATACTACAATCATGCATGAATACATGCAACTATAGGTTACGTACCTAAACTAGATGTGGATAAGATTAAAAGAAATATAAGGAATTAAACTTAACAGTTGAAATAGTTTTGACGTACGCGTTTTAAGTAACAAAACCGACTGTTTTAGAGAAACCCGTAACGAACAACTGTAGAAAACAGGGGTGAACTGTCGGGGTTACTTATTATTCGGAGATACCAGATGTAGTTAGTCATGGAGACTGACTTATAGTTTATTACCGTTTAGATTGTACTTCTGACAGGACGCTCACGAGTTAGCGGACTACACGGAGCATAGGATCTTGCTGATTCATACTCCACCGTAATACAATCAGGGTGAACGGTATGTAAAGGGGTTTGATCCGAGTTGTCCTAAGGTTGCTCCTTGGGCTCGGATTTGGTTGGTATAACGTGTATGTTGTTATATGTCTCGGATTGTCTCTGAGGGCTTCCTCAGTTCAGACTTCTGTGTGATCTGTGATAAGATTGTTTGTCTGACGTGATAATTAATATGCATGAATTGTATATTTATAGCTGCTCATTATTTACTGTTGTGAGTTAACAGTATTGGTTCGTATATATGAACCTATATATAAAACGAACTAGCGGCTATGGTGCTATCTTATAAAATATATAAGGAACGTCAGGAACAGAAACGTTGTAGCACTAAGATAATAAGATATACATATTATCTGAGACTTTTATACGGAGCATTGCCTTTCTATACGCCGCTCTCGTATCTAACCCTGGATCCCGAGTTTACAGACTCCGGATTGGACTAATGACCTTAGTCTGCTGTGTTAGAAAATTTGGTAATGCGATGTGATGGTATAATTAATTAATGGTATGGAAGTAAAGCCAAGAGGATGTGGCTCTTGGTGCGCGCTGTGATCACAAAAACGATACCAGGATGTCCGCGTACGGGTCCGTAAGTATCAAGAAAATTTCCCGTGAGCTAGAATGGCTCGTTGGTCGGAGACTCTACGTTGGAGTGGCTACTGCCGTGGGTGACCCGCCATAATATATGGGTAACTAGAGACATGTCGTTTTAACGAGACATTGTCACTAGGTATAACTGAACAACTAAAACAATTGAGACTTATACAGTGGCGAACAATACCATGGACGAGACTTAATACTTGTTATTATTCTCGTTGTTTCGCTTTGTTGTTCATTGGTTTACTTGTGGTTATATTTATTTTGTGTTGATGGATGGATGGAGCCTACAAGGCTAAGGTAAACTAAATATGAAAACTGTACGCTACGGCGAATGTACATTGTACATTATATGTTATTACTCGATACGTTCGATATATAAATGTTGTATGGAATATTAAATGAATGTTGGATTGGATGGATGGTTAAATGTTTATGGATATCTGGATGGTTGATTATGTATATTATACATTTATGCTTCAGTTTTGATTATAACTGTAAAGGAAAAGCATGAAACCAATCTAATAGTAAGATGGTTAAAATGACAAGTGACCATTAGGGTCCAGGCCCGGCATACTCAGCGTCTATCGCTGATACTACACACCATTTCAGGTTGTTGATCATTGTCGGAGCTGAAGAGCAGGAACAGGGTAATTGGAGATGTTGTATAGAAATGAAGATGGTGTATGGTCTTATGGTAAGGTTTTAGTTTTTCAGGATTAGGTAGACGCTCACTTGTCGATGTTTATGGTTTGTGGACTTAGTATGATGTATAGGAGTTTCTCGTTATCACTGCGGTTAGCAGTTTATTTATTTGGAAGTTGGATGTAGTTTGGCTTCGTTGCTCGCATGGGCGAGTAATGGGCGGTGACACCCGAGTGAGTTTGTAATAGTTATTTATTTTACCGCTGCGAGACGTTTTATTTATTGCTACGTGAGGGATTATTACGTGATTTTGGAGAGGGGGTTTACAGTTCTAGTAACAGATGCATCGAGGAAAGAAATTTAGATCTCCACAATCTATGATAGGAAAGGCTATAATCATGTTGGACTGAAACTTGTGTAGAAGAGTAGGAGAGGAACCAGTCAACAAAATGTCATCCATATAAACCAGAACGTAGACAATGTCACTTCCTTGCTTAAAAATGAATAAGAAGTGATCAGATTGAGACATAGCAAACATTAGGTCCACTAGATAGGAACTGAGTTTTGCATACCAGGCCATGAGAATTTGCTTAAGGCCATATAAAGATCTCTTGAGTTTGCAAACGTAATGAGGGTATTTTGGATCAATAAACTAGGAGGTTGTTTAGTATAAACTTCCTCCTCCAAATCACCGTGTAGAAAGGCATTTTGCACATCAATTTGTCTTACTGTCCATTTATGTGCAACATTAATAGATAAACCAGCCTAATTGTAGATTGTTTGACAACTAGACTAAATGTCTTAGTATAGTCAAAACTAGGGGTTTGAGAGAAACCCCTGAGCCATAAGCTTGCTTTTCTTCTGTCTATTTTGCCATGATGTTATTTTTGTTTTGAAAATCCATCTCACCCTAGAATATTCATTGTAGAATCATAAGGAACAAGGTCACATGTGTTAGTTTTGTCTAAGGCAGTGAGTTCATTCTGCATAGCTTGAGTCCATTATGGATGTTGCAATGCTTACTTTAGAGTGGGATCTTCTGGGATAGGGTGAGTTAAGGTGTGATGAGAGCAGTAAGATATGGTACCATCTGTTCTAGTGAGAGGCCTAATAGAATTGGTCTTAGATCTGGTAACCATGGTATGTGTAGGAACAAGGGTTTAGGGGTTTGAGGGGAAGAAGAGTGATCATCAGATGTAAGGTTATGTGATCAGAAGATGAAGAGATGGGAAAGAATTTTCTAAGAGATTGGGAAGGGAGTGGCATAGCGTAGAGGGAGAAAAGTGAATAAGAGAATTAGGTGTAGATGAGCTAGATGAGTTGTGATTGTTGTTAGGAGGAGAATGGCGGTAAGGATATTTTGAGGAGAGTGATAATCAAGGGACAGAGATGAGAACCATAGGGAAGTGCTGGCTGTTTGTGAGATTAGGTATGAGCAAAGAGTATGTTCTGAGAGTGGGATCAAAAGGTGAATTAGGTCTTTTATGAGCAAAGGGGGAGAATTCCTCATTGAAAGTAACATCACGAGACACATAATGCCTTTTGTTAACAAGTCATAACACAAATACCATGAAGTTGGTGCAATAGCCAAGAAATAACACTGATATGATCTAGGGGCATTGGATGGTGGATGCTAAGTTATAAATGATAGAGGTGTGTATTAGAGAGAGAAAAGGAGATTGTGGTGTAACTAATGTTAGGAGAAATGAGATTTGTTGTGTAAAACTGGAGTGATGTTCTAGGAGGTAGACAACAATCTTGAAAGAGTATGACCAGTAGGTGAGAGGTGGACTTGCTTGAGTTAGAAGAGTAATACCTTTGTCCATAATGTGTCTATGCCTGTTTTCAATAGCTCCATTCTGAGGGTATGAGTGAGGACATGTTAGTTTGTGGTTGATGCCCTTATCTCTCTAAAAAATGAAGTGAGAGTAGTGAACTCACCCCTTCATCTGTTTGAACTAAATTAACAAAGGAATTGTGATGATTTTCAACTAAAGCAAACAAAGGTAGTGAGAATCTGCTTAACATTAGATGTAGCTCTCAAAGGATAAAGCCACATGTATTTAGAATGATCATCAACTATGAGTAGATAATACTTATTTCATCAACATAATGCAAATATGTTGGGCCCCAATAGTCCATATAAAGTAAATCAAAACACTTCTTAAATAAACTTGTAGAAGGATAATGAGGAAGAGCATGAGTATTGCCTACACAGCAAGCAGAGCAAAACTGAAAATGTTGTTTGGTATTTACAGGCAAATGAAAAAGAGATAGAGTTTGTTTTGTAGTTTGAACAGAAGGGTGTCCCAATGTCTATGCCAAATAGTTGAAGAGGTTCTGGTTCCCATGTTGAGTTGAGGTGGGTTAGTAGCTGCATAGGTAGTGGTGAGAGATTGAGGAAAAATCTATATCTAACTTTAACTGGTCCTTGAAGAAGAACTTGATGGCTTTGACAATCCTTCAACAGAATGAGTAGGATGAAATTCAAATAGATATTATTGTTAACATAGAATTTATTTACTGAGAGAAGGTGTTCATCAAAGAATGATTGTGGAATATATTGTTTAACTTGAAAATTTTGTTGGGAGTAGTAATGGTGCCCATACCTGAAGAGAGATGGGTATCATAGATCCATCACCCAAGGAAATAGTGTAACACAACCCCAAAATCGGCCTAGGAGTGGGGGACGTTACACGCCGCGTATTACTACCTAATAACGTAAGGCTACAGACTAGTACTAACGAAAGGCCAAAAGAATACATGTATAAAATATATAATCAAAAGTATGTCGAAAGTATTCCAAATATCATACAAAATCCCCAAACATATGTCTAAAATCAGAAGTGTAATATCAAAGGCCCAAAGGCTACAAAGTCATAAACTTAATGTGCTGAATAAACATAACGAGCTAACTAGCTAATGCTCCAGAAAAACGGAAACTATCCTCGCTGATCAATCTACAATGTTAGTAAAGTAGGGGAGTGAGCAAACAACCATGCTCAGTAGATGACTAACCTCATCAACCAGCATGCTCAAAACATTTGTAGATAAGATTATAAATCCAGAAGTTAACAGAAGGAAAAGGTACTTTCCATAGCAAATACCAGCCCAGAAGTCCAACTTATTAGGACTAAACAGAATTCAGAGCAAACAGAATCACAACAGAGCGGGGACCTAGATATCAAAGCAACATATAGAATGAATAGAATCCGTGAACAGAACAAGGAAACATCACTCGTGAACAGAACGGGGGGGGGGGGGGGACACCATGGAAAATAACAGAAGAACGTCCTACACAGCGCGCGCTACGGGATAGCTAAACCCAAACACAAAGATAACGACGTTCCAAAATAGAAGCTTAAATTATAATAAGCATAAGTGCATTGAAGGCACCACAAAGGGTTAGGAAGCTTAACCAACATTAGGGGAATACAAACCCATAAACGAAAGTCAAAACAGAGCTCAAACGAGAAATTTTTGACAAAACAAGATGGTATGTCCGAACATGTGTCCGAACATCAATGTTCGAACACAAGTCGAGACTAAACCAGAAGAAGATCAAAACGTCTGAGCATGTGTCCGAACTTCAATGTTGGACACAGTCGAGAGTCAGAAACAAAGGTGTCCAGACATTGGAAGTTCAGACAAATCCTAAGAAATGTCCGAACATGTGTCTGAACATTGATGTTCGGACGCAAGTTGAACTTAAATCAGGAGAAAACTTCATGAAATGTCCAAACATGTGTCCGAACATGAATGTTTGGGCACAAGTTGAATTGAAAAAATAGAAGAAATGTAGAAGGATTGTCCGAACTTATGTCCGGACATACAAGTTTTGGACACATGTCGAGACTTGTAAGCCAGATTCGTCCTCACACCCCGTCTAACAAACTTACATGTTCGGACGAAGTTCGGCACAGTTAAAATCGCAGAAAACGGTAGGTTACTTAGGCCTGTCCGAACATCAATGTTCAGACAGACGTTCAGACATGTCAAAAATCAAAAAACTTCAGAAGCGAATTACGCACGAACAGAATGGCAAAATTCACCCAAAACACAATGTAAACTCAGAGTTTCCTTAAACACAACTATGGGAGTTTTAGGCAGATGAAAACAAGGCAAATCCAGCAGGAATCAGTCACTGACATTGAGTAAATAGCAGTCTAAGATCTCAGATTGTAAACTCCCCCATAGCCGAACATACTAATCGAATCCATCAACCACATACCTTGATAATTCGCAGAGAAGTTCCTAAATCTAAAGCAGCAATCACTCAATGAACGCAGACCGAAACACAATTTAATTAACCACTAAAATTGCCAACAATCACTGAGACAATACCCCAAATCAGAAATTGACAAAATTCTCCAAATCAGAAACTATAGAAAATGTGAATCACAACCCTCACAAGAATTTGACAACACAATTCATAGAGGAGAACAATAGGAGGAGATTGACAGAGAAACATCGGGAACCAACACTAATTCACAATTAGATGGTAGAGGATCGAAATTAGAAACAGAGGAGTTCTAGAAACGAAGAACTATAGAAATTAATCTGACAACCATACCTTAATCTAACCAGGGATTCAGAGAGGAGGAGTAAACCACACAGGAATTCGGTTTGCAAGATTTAACGACAGCAAGAACTTAGCAGATTGAGAAGAAGAAGAAGAATGTTAAAGGAAAATGGGAAGAGAGGAGCGTACTGGCAGTTAAGGCTTAGATCGTGAATGAGAGCGTGATTAGAATAAGGAAATAAATTCCTTAGTTAAACACTACTAGAAAAAGAAGAGGGGAAAAAGACTGACTCACCCTTCTCTATAATTCAAAAGACATCCACGTCCTAAAGAATAAATTCAACATAAGTCACAAGCGAAACGTAATAATTTTTGCGTAAACTTTGGGTTATAACAAATAGAATCCAAACCAGAGTAGTCTATGACACTTTGATTGAGTCTAGAAAGATCACCCGTAAAGTGGTGTGAAGTTACAGTGTCAGGCAGCCAATCGCCTAAAAAATTAGGAGTGTTATAAGATTGTTGCATGGTTGTGAGAGATGGTGGAGGAGCTAACTGGTAAGCATAGTTAAATTTGCGATAGTTGTCCTTATTCGCATGTCCCTTCTTAGAAAAATTTGACATTGCACTCTGTTATCCCGTTGCCTGAGAAATACTGGTTTGAACCACACCCAGAACTATAGCCACCACCCCTGTAATTGTTATTGTAATGACCTTTGCCGTTGTTTCCCCTTCCTCTACTTGATCTGTTGTTGTTATACCCATCTTGACTTTCTGTATTAGTGACAACAATGGTAGCATTAACAGTAATAGTTTGAGTCATCTACTGATATTGTTGATTTAGAGTAGCTTCGAATTGAAGAAGGTTACTCAAAATCTAGAAGGGAGTAAACTGTTCTATGCTAGCCACAATAATAGAGGAGATAGAATTGTATTCAGGAGGTAAAACCTCTTAACAGAAATGTTTGAAACTCAAAATCTGACACAGAGTTTCCTGCCCCAGCCAAGGAGTGAGTAAGAGTAGTGATTCTGTTGTAATACTCTGAGATAATTTCATCCCCTCTTTCAGTCATCCCAGCAAGCTGAAGATGAAGATTACCCAGATTCACAGTAGAATGAGCAGTAAAAGTATGATGTAGTCTATCCATAGTTCCTTTACGGTCTTACAACCCACAACTGACATGCTAATATGTTCAGTGAGAGACATATGAATGACGCTCATGATTAACTGATCCTAGTTTATCCATTTAAAATAATTTGGGTTTATACTGCCATTAACTGTATGTTTTTAGGGCATACGTGAGTTCCATCCAGAAATTGAAGAGTTCGTTACATTTAAGAAAAGGGATGATCGTAGTCTGCACAAACTAAAATTATTCTGGGCCAATTTGATTAGATCATCGGTCGCTGAAAGAACGGATTGGGTGGAGATAGTTGTGACTTGAGCTGGTGAAGAAGCAGCAACACCTGTGGCACCACCAGAGAAATTTTCTCCAGTCCTAGAGTTATTTGTCGCCGCCGCCACAAAATAGGAGAGGGCTGTCACAACTTTGATACCATATTAAATGAATAGGGTTTGATTGCAATCATCAGCCTGTCTTGTATTTGTGTCATTTGTCCTATTTATAGTAAGGACATAAAACTGTACATTGGACTTACAAAAGCTGTAATAAAAGGCTAATCTACTAAAGACACATGTATGGGCTTGGGCCTGTTTGGATAAGTAAAGAAATGCGGCAGGTCTGAGCTACATCCGAATGTAGTCATCCTGGCTACATATGGTGACTTAGCAAATAAAAAAAGTATTTAATTTTTTGAAAAAAAATTAAAATTGACGCTGCTAATGGTTATAGTGCACAAAACGTAAAAGAAACATTGTACAAATGGTCATACAACCTGTACAAATGTTCATTAAAACATATACATCCTCATGTAAAAACATGTACATCCTTGCATTGAAAACATACAGATGGTTACATAACCTATACGAATCATTAAATATGTACATCCTTAGATTAAAACCTATACATATAAGGGAGAAATACAGATGGTCATACAAACATATACAGATGTTCATCAAAAACTATATACATTCTAATAATTGAACATGTACATTCTCACATTTGAACATGTACCTTGTCACATTAATATGTACATTCTCACATTAAAGTATGTACATCATCACATTAAAGTATAGAACGGCTTCCAAATAGATTATCTTACCCTCCCAAACACCCCAAACCAAACCCACCCAGGAAAGCTAAAAAACGTCGAAGGCATTTTTAAGGGTTGTAGTGGCAGGTTTAGGGTCAGACCCTAACCCGTTACCATAAACCCTAAAAAATTCGTGAGTTAGTTACTACAATATAAAGTACAGAACAAATTCCAAATAGATTACCCTACCCCCAAAAACACCCAAAACTCAACCTAGGAAAGCTAAAGCGTCGAAGGCATTTTAGGGTTGTAGTGAGCGGGCCACAAAACCCAAAAACTTGTCAAGTTAGGTTGCTACAATATAAAGTATAGAACAAATTCTAAATAGATTACCCTACCCCTAAAACACCCAAAAACCCCACCCTAGGAAAGTTAAAAAAATCAAATTCACCACTATTACTTAATGAATCACAATATCAATTTTAAGAATCATAATACAAAATTAATGAATCATATTATCATTTTAGTGTATCAACAAATATTTTTTTTTTAAAAGCTGTAAAACATATCCATGACTGGTCTTGTTTTGAAGAGCTTGAATCAGGTGAACAATGATATAATTTTGTTCATTTTGGACTTATATATTAAAAGTTACAACAATTTAAAGTTATTGTTATTATGATATAGATAAAGATAAAGAAAAAGATTCTTAACAAAAAAAGAAAAAAAAAAATGCATTCACCCCTTCATTCGGTCGCTCCCCTCCCCTTCTATCTTTTATGTTTTAATTTATCTAAAATACTCTTAACTGTACCATCCTAGCTACACTCACTGTAGACAAGAATTTGCGAAAGAAATATGAGATGAACATAGACTAATGGACTTATTATCTATTAGAGAGTTAGATACAATAGAAAAGTGGATTATTACACACAGATAAGAACTAGTAATATTAAGGAAACACGATGTTAGAGAATAGAATATCAGAATACACGGATTCTAGAAAATGATTAAAAAGGAGAGGTATGGGTTTTTTTTTTTTTGAAAAAAATGCAATTTCAAAGTGATGTACAAAGAGAAGGATAAAAATAATATAAAATGTGCCTTCACTTCCATTTCAAAACACCAGTAGTTCCATTGAGAAAGAATTGAAAAAAGCATTCCCTATTTCAGTCCAAATGCACTCTTAGTCAATGTGCCCAAATACTTCCACAAAATTCCAACCGATCCATACAACCTAATCCAAATTTTAGCTCAAACACTCCCTTTCAACCCCTACTCAAGTAACTGTTAGCATACAGCACAGCCCTATCCGGCCATTGAATTGGACCTATATATACCTGTTCATCCGTTCATCCTAGACCCAAGAATCCTTTTAGCCTACTGTTAAAGCATCATTCAATCCCCAGTCCAGAGTTCAGACTAATACGCTCGTGGTAACCAATTAAACACTCCCTGTTGGGCCTTTTTTTTTTTCCGTCTTCAGTCTTCAAGCCACTTTCCTCCAGTCCCATGTCAAGTCATACTCCCGGTAATAAAAGGGAAAGTTTCGCATTTCATATGGTATAATTGCACCACGTACAGCCATAGCCATGGACATATGGAATTATATAGTTTTGGAGAAAACAATGGAGAGATACATTAACAGCGTGGATGCAGAGCTAACATCCAAGGAGAAGCGGTTCACCTGTAGCCTTGGATCTCCTGCTTTTTTTTTTTTTTTTAAAAAAAATATATTTTCTTATCCGTAGTATGCATACGTACATATATAGAATATAACATAGTCATCACTATCAACTGAGTTGTGACACAATAAAATTGCATAAGGATAGTGAAAGAAACTGCACATCATTTCTTGGAGAAAATATGTAGAACTAAACAGGAAGGAGGGTTAGGACTTAGAGATTCCAAAATCATGAATAAAGCATGCTTAGCCAGATTGAGTTAGAGACTCCTAAACACCAGGATAGTCTTTGGGCTAGGATTCTTCTAACAAGTATAGTAACTCTAATGCAAGAACTACTTTCCAGTACATGGAAAATATTGTTGAGTCTAAGGAAATTGTGGCTAGAGGATCTAGATGGAGGCTTGGGAATGGTAAAAACTATTATATTCTGGACAGATAAATGGCTTATGATTTTCTTTATTTGATGTTCTGACTTCTTCTATCCCGATTAATAGCAACTATTCAGTAGAGGATATGTGGGATGCTAATAGTGGGTGGAAATAGGAGCTTCTTTCTGATAAACTCCCGCCTGACATGTTGAATAAGTTGCCAGTAAGGCGATTTTGGTGACGGATTTAGAGGATACCATTTATTGAATGGTAGTCGAACTGGGAAACTCATTGTTTTCTTCGCGCGTATGATCTCATTCGAAATAGAGGAAATAGAAGTTCTATCTGGAATCTGATTGGGGTCTAAAGGTATCTGGAAAAGTTAAGACATGCCTTTGGATGATAGCACATGATGGTCTTAAAACTAAAAATTTATTGTGTTAGACGTGGCTTATTGATAATGATCTATGTGATGCTTGTGGGAAGTTGAAGATACAAAACCACATCTTTAAAGACTGCCTGGTTAATTAAAAAATTTGGTCCCATCTGCTGAAGGACAAAATTTTTAAGTAGATCAGTGGGTGATTGCGATTTCAAAGTATGGCTAGAAAGGAAATAAAAAACAGTCTGATTTAATGTCGCTTAATTATGCATGTGGCCCCAAATTTTTACGGTCACCTGTTATGTTATATGGCTCTGGCGAAACCGCAAGTTTCATAATAATATCCTGAGATAGAGTTACCATTTTCTTTATCTCTGAAACTGCAGGAATGGCTTGATGTAGAATCGGTGAATAATCTGCAGAACAGGGTAGTTGTGGCTGGAGCAAACAGAGATGGATTCCCCCACCCCCAAGTGGCGGTTTTAAGATCAATGTGGATGGCGCAGTATCGCAGATTGGGAATGCAGCAGCAGGAGGGTGTTGTAGAGATGACAAAGGTTACTTGGATTGCTGGTTTTACGCACTTCCTGGGTATGCGAGCGTACAAGAAGCTGAGCTCTGGGCAACTTTGGATGGGTTACGACTAGCAAAATCCAAAGGATGCAGCAACATCGTTTTAGAATCAGATTGTGCTGAGATTATTAATTGTATTAATAAGCTAAAGAGTGTAACTCATGGAGTCTGTATAAAGCCATTGAGAGGCTTAGTCTTGAGTTAGTTGTTGCAAGTTTGTCAAGATTGGGAGGGATACTAATAGGGTAGCTGTCTAGCTGATTCTATAGCTAAATTAGCTCTGGAATTTAGCAATCTACTTGGTGCTAGATAGCCCTCCTGAGCAGGTTGAACAACTGTTATGAGCAGATTAAACTTCTTATGATAATAGTAATTAAGTCCATTTTCATAAAAAAAAAAAGAAGGGGAAGTTTCACTTTCATATGGTATAATTGCACCACGTACAGCCATAGCCATGGACGTTTGGAATTATATAGTTTTTGAGAAAACAATGGAGAAGATTACATTAACAGGGTGGATGCAGAGCTAACATTGCAAGGGAGATGCGGCTCACCTGACAGCCTTGGATCTCCTTCTTATGCGCATACGTACATATATAGAATATAACTAGTCCATCACTATCAATTGAGTTGAGACACTTTAGTGATGGTGGGATCCAAATTAAAGATGTCGCATGTATGGTATCTGCATCAAGATTTCATCAATCAGCGAAGAATTTTTAGAAGAGATATTCATATTATATCCTGCTGTGCTGGAGATGAGGTCGGCTTATCACGCAGAGTGGGGCCCCTGTCTCTTCAATCATCAGTGCTATCATTTTCATCATAATAAGCTCGTCAAGCTAGCTAATTTGGATACAGGCAAACAATACACGGTTCGGTATGACACTGTCGGTGTGGTGGCTCCACTCTCCCATTCCCAGCTGAGACGATAACACGCAAGCCAGACTTGTACTGATGTGCGAACAGATAGCGAATGCTTACTTACAATTACATTACATACATTTAAATGACAAACACTCTGCTACTATTCGTCATCTACTACTAGCTCGGTACGATATTCTGTTTATTACAAAATATTCCAGTGATAATACTAGTACATTATTGTTTGTGATTCAGACAAGAGTGCAGCATCCTTAAGAAGTGAGGGCTCCTGAGCCAGTACTGTCGAAACCTTTGCCTCGCGTACTCCTGTAGTCAAATTCGATCTTGTTCACGTAATAACTGCAAAACGCAACCTACTTAATTGCAGCAGAAGGAAATTAATGCAAGTAAAACGTACGTACTGTTAAATATAAGACGATAACTACAATTACCGAATGAGGCCCCATAGTCCCCCAGAAAAGATGGTTGGCGAGAGTGTACTTCTCAGCGCACTCTATCAACTGTTGTACAGCATATTCATTCACTTCTTCACCTGTATTAAATTAAATTACACCAGCCATGAAACTAAAGGACGTCGTCAAAACGGTGAGGATACTACTGAGTAGCTAATATATTAGTATCATTCACCAGTCTTGATTTGATCACCATTGGAAAATAAAAAAGGATGAAAACGACAAATCTCTTCTAATTAATAATTCCACCACAGAATCTACACTTGCTTGCCAAAAAGTCTGATATGAAGTCAGGTTTTGACAGATACTGACGACCAACCAGTTAACAAGAATAATACTATATGCAACAGATTCCAGAGTATCCAATACAATTTCATTTTAATTAAAGATGTCCAATTTAATTAGCAAACCTGGAGAATATAAATATGTGCGGGCGAATCTTTTTCGCTCTTCCAAATCTGCCAATAATCAAATGAATTTATTTAACCATCACAAAATAATATCTTCTGTCTCTTCTCTTAGTAGTAGTAATATAAGGTCGAGGAAATAAAATCATGATGATATATATATATTTGCTCTCTGTGAAAAAACGCTTATCCATTCATCAGTTGAGATTATTTTTTTTTTCTTTCTTACCTGGGTATTTACTGTAGTCTAGGATATGAGGTGTTTCTGAATGATAATCAGCAGCCATCTCGCAGAAGTGATTCGCAAGGTCGTATGCCACTGAGTTATAACTTGCATACTCATAATCCTACACAAACAAATTATACTAATTACTGAGACCATTTTTGCATAATTGGATCGGCCTTTTAATCATGATCAAGATCGATTGAAAATAACTGTAACATATATGTCATGCACATATCACTATTATAAGATCGATTGTGCTGATTTGTATATAACTGTAACAGAGCTAGTGATCAGATGAAAGAAAACTTTTGCTTACTATTAGAGTGAGCAATCCTGTCTCTTCATCCATCATTATATTACCATACTGCAAATCATTGTGGCAGAACCCAACTTCTTGGCCTTTATGAGCCATCAGTTCTGCTTCAAGCTCATTGGTTTCATCCTCCAAGTAATTCAACCCCATCTCCTTCACATCCTTTGGGGTACATAATCCTTTTGCCTTCTTTACCCATGTCCTAAACACAGAAAGGAATTATCTCTATATATTTTCAACACAAAGTTCTATATATCTCTAGCTATACAGAACGAACAACCTATATTATTTATACCTATATAGCTACCTTATTCTGTTCCAAAGATATGGTTCCTTTGACCCGGGCATATCAAGGGCGTGAAATTCCCTCAACTTTGCAGCAATTCGGGCAGATATTACAGGGTCTCGTAGATCAGTTGCTGATAATGTCTGATGATCAAAAAAAAGGAAGATAATTAAAATCAACAACAAAGAACTTTTGTATATATTAATTGGTACGTATACACACCCTTGCATGAATGAACTCCTCCACACGGCCCTCAGGGAATCTCCAAACAAGCCGAGGCCCCTGTCCATGCTTCGACATGAACTCGAAGGTTCTAATCTCCACTTCACGCTCAAAGAATATCTCAACACCTTCTCCGTATATCCTCAACACTACTTTCCGGTGCTGCTGCTCCCCCAACTTATCTGGTACACTTTGTTAGTCATTGCTCCATTCAAGTGTTTCACCTCTATGTCATGTGGATTTACCACATCTTCCAAAGTTTCACCCAATCTCACCAGGAGTTGAAACACTTCTTCTGGTAAAGGACCTTTGGAAAACCCATTTGCCTTCATGCAAGCCATGGAAAGTTGATTACCAGATTAAAATTTCTCCCTTGATTGATGGGTCTGGTTTGGGACTACTACTACTACTACAAGTGTGTCACTGTTATCTGCCCAAAGTGTGTGTAGATACCGTTCCAAGCCAGAGCTTAAAGCAGGGATCGATCTTACTTAAACCACTACTTCATTCTATATATATTGATAAATAAGAAGAGAAAAAGTGAAATTTATAAATAGATTTTGAGCCGGACTAATTCAACTATATTATATAAGCAAGTGGTCCAAAGAGAGGGACATGTTGACAAAAACAAAGTATGAGTTGTCAATAAGAAAAGGAAACAATAAATCATATAACAAGTAAAGAGGAAAGGAATGCAGACTACAAAAAAGGAACCGATTTGATCATAAAAGTACTCTTTCATGCTCAAGAAAAAAGGAACCAAGATCGAAGTCCTAGAAGATGGTATTCTTAAGTACCCCGATGAAAAAGAGTAGTAACACCCAAATCCTGACTCAAGGCCGTAATTTTACACTTCAGTAAAGAAATTGCATAACCCAGATCGACTTTTTTATTGTCTCTATTTTGAGGAATAGCTTTTGAAGCAACTTCCCACAAAACAATTTTTACTGATATCTTTTTTCCGTACTTAGTGCAAGTGTCATCAAAACCAGTAGTCTATCATTGAGCTCTTTCATCAGAAAAAAAAGAAAGTAGTCTATCATTGAGCAGCAGAGCGGGGTATCAGGGAAGTCAAAAAAGCTGAATTTTCATGGATTGCCGTACCGAGATGGAGAGAGCAATAGTAGCAAATTGGTCAAAAATTACCATGCTTACCAAAAGTTACCTCCATGATTCCTGGGTTTTCTTTCTTGTTCAACCTTTCCCGCTTTTCAAAAACTTTCTTCCCTGTCTCTCTCCCATGTCCCCTCGTATGTCCCGTTTTTCCACCACTAAGCACTCTCATTCCACACTCCCACTCCCACAGCGTCGACACCTTCTCCTCAACCCAAACCTCACCTGTCTCTGTTCTTCGTGTGTGAACACATACAGAACGCACGAAACAACTACGTTCCTTCTTCATCAATGGCCGGGTACGACTCTGACGAGGAACCAATCCCTTTCTCTACCAAGCTAACAACAACACCCACCACCACCAGTTTCACTCATCGAGGCCCGTTTACAGAGCAGGGAGAAGATCAGTCAAACCCCACGCCCACCACTTCTGCTCAAGTTTCTTCTTCAAGCTGCTCATAGTCGGCACACTCCTCTCCCTACTTCCATTACTCTCCCCGTCTCACGCTCCAGACTTCATTTCCCAGCACACCATTCTCGCCCAGACCGGGGAGCTTCTCGAGCTACTTCTCGTCGGAATTCTCGTGTCGTACGGCTTGTTTGGGCCGTCGAATAGGTGCTAATCAAACCACCCAGGCAGAAAAAACTATGCTCCTGATGTATCGCATAATCCGTCAATTTTCACTTTTGAGCGCGAGATTGCTCCGGGACGGTGCGAAGGCAGCGGAAATGAAAGTCCCTTTGCGGGTTTCTGTGGGGAGGAGTCGGTGTTTGTGGTTCGTCCTGGGGTTTCTGATGCTGATTACGAGCCACCATTGGGTTTGCCCGTTCGGAGTCTGAAATCCCGGGTTGTGGAGAGTGACGATGATGAAGAGTTTGCTTGTGGTGGGTATGAATCGGATGATATTGCCTCCTCCAGTACTCGTTATTCGGAGGAAATCAAAGGTGAGAATGTAGATCGGAATTCGGTAGTTTCTTTCTCTAGTGGGGATAGTAGTGGATCCAGACAGGTTGGTTATGATTATTTCAACTCTTGCTCTCCTTCTTGTCCCTGCTCATCGACGCCGCATTCGCCGGTCATGAACACGGAAGAACAATTATGGAAGAGAGGGATTAATGTGGAACCTGCAACAGGTAGCTTGTGTAAGGAAGATACAAGGGTAGAAGCTACTGTGCCGGGTTGTTTTCCATATGTGAATTTAAGATCGAGATCTATGAGGATGGCGTCTGAAGGAGGATACTCTAGTGTTTGTCTCTCGGGGATAGGCATGAACCTTCATTTTCATCTGCTCCATTTTCGAATTTTCCAATTGAGGAGGTAGGAACAGGAATAGGTGGTGGTTCGTGGAAAGAGAGACCTGAAACTGAGTCTTTTTCTCCAGGATTTCCAAAATCAAGGTCAGTGAGAATGGATTTCTATGGAGATGTTGTTGGTGATCCGTCTTCTTTCGAGAGGTGGTTACTACTGTGAATCTGAAGTTAAGCAAGCATGGGGTAGTTCTTTCTCAAGGGTCAGCTCGGTCAAAAAGGTCTTCTCCTTTGCGCTCTCCATCATCACTTTCCTCTGTACTGGTTACTGAAACAGAAAGTCTGAATAAAGGTGATGTTGAATTGGAGAATGCATGGATACAAGTTCCCAGAATGGAACACATGAACACCCGTGCTGCATCCCCTACTTCCCGGAGGACAAAACCAATGATGAGGATGGATTATGAAGCAGCAACATTAGCAAGTAAAGATTATTCTTCGTGTTCTTCTGATTCATCTGGTGAAGACCATCAAACTGATTCGAGCAGAGTGGTGTTCTCTGATGCGTTTTCTGGGTCATCTCCGTCTATGTCAGATTCTCGACCAACTACGATGCAAAGTCCTGATATGGGAGTTGAGTTATGGAGAAGAAACGCCATGAATAACAGTGGTGCTACTAATGAGCTGCCCTCTTTTAGTCAATGGATATCACCAGAACAGGCTAATTCCTTTCCGTCATCGAATGGATTTGGGGGAAGTAGTTTGAAACCGAAAGAGGCCGACAATCTGATATCATTCAAAGAGGGAATATGAGTTCTGATGCATCGACCGCTTCTTCAACTGTAACATCTATGGCAAGTGATCAACCGGATCATAGCTTTGAGACATCAACTGAGTTTGAGGAGGATGAATCTTCTCTGAAGAAGGAGATGGAAAGACTATCTCGAATGGTAAAACAGTTAAAGAACAATGACACTTCATTCATTAATGAAATGGAAAAGGAAGATCTCGATCGCAAGGAAAAGCGCAATTCAGGGTTCCATATATCACTTGGTCTTGATTCTAGTTCACCAACTGAGTCTAGCAGCGGCATTGTCCTTGATGACAAGCTGTCGGTTTCAAAGAAACAAGCGGGGGAAGGGTCACTCTCAGCACTGAAAAATGGAAGAAAAGCTCTAGCAAGAAGAAGGCCACAATCTCGTAGGTTCAGTTGTGGTTCTTTCCTTGATAAAGAACTATGGAAGAGCTCTACTAGTGACGAGTTAAAGTACA